>JAQZBX010053987.1:0-18748 GCA_029593785.1 Cabassous unicinctus | reverse complement strand
ACACTTTTATAAATTTTGATGAAATTTAACATGGCTGTATCTATCATTGCAAGATCATGTAGAACACTTCCATTGCCCCCCAAATGCCCCATGTTCCATCTATTCTAATGAAGCTGAGCTTATAAATCCATACCAAAGTTCTAATAAACAGCTTTCTTTGAAAAGTCAAACATTTGGAAAGGAGTACAGTTTTATTCCCAAGTGCCATATAAAAGAGAATGTAATACCCCTTATGCCATAGTATACATATATATGATTATGAGAGCACACTTTCTAGAACTGCTATTATACATCATCACAGAATGATTGAGCCACACATTTTCAGAGTCAGAAGAGACTAGTGGTGTCATCTAGCCCACGTCCTTATTTTACATATGGGGACACTGAGGCACAGTAAGTTGAGTATTTGGCCAAGGTCTCATGGCTCCTCAATTACCAAATAAAATTAGGCAGGAGGATTTTTACTTTTTAATGATTGTACAGTTGCAGGGGGCCACAGGGAGGGGTCCACAGCCACTGAAAAGAGAGAAGCTGACTAGAAGGAATGAACACTGGTATCTTGCAACTTCCCTGGGCTCAGCTAAGCTGGCAGTTGGTAGGACATGAGCACACTCCTCAAGTCATGAGTGTGAAGAGGTGATAGAGAAGACATCAGTTCCCCATTTTGAAAACTTAGTTACACGGTATGGATGGAAGAATATCACGCCACCAGCAATAGCAATATCATCTGACAATTTCTGAGTGCCTGACAAGTGCCATATACCCTTAATGTGTTTGCTCACTTAACCATTTTAAGCACCTGCAAAGTGGATGGTTCCCTCATTTTACGGACAAATTTTGCCTTGGCAAGGTGTTCCTTTCAGACTGGCCACAATAAAATACAGTCAGAACCACTGTGATCACCGCAGCACGAGCATTCCATTGAATGCCTGACAGTGTAAAATCTAAATTTAAATCATGGAGATTCTAAGGGAATACAGATCAAATAAGCCTATGGCTGAACTACAGTAAATATTGCCTCCATCAAGGTCAACGCTTTGCCTTTAACCAAAACATGTGACTTCTTGGAGAAACTCCCAAAGATCTTGTCAGGTCTGTGTCATCAAATGTCCAGTTCACCCTCCACCCACAATGGGACAAAAACTAACTCTTGAATGAGTGCAAGGTACCCATGTCTATTACACGCAGAAAATGGCCTCTTGGCCTTCTGCCTGGCACTTTCTAAGTCCAAGGGGATAATGGGAGCCCTAAAATACCAGGCACTTTAGCCCCCTGAGCTGCCTTCACATGCCAGAGGAAGAGACAGAAGCTCAGAAAGGTTAAGTGAAAGTTATACAACCAAGTGACAAAACCAGAATTAAAAGTATAGCCTCATACCAAAGTTGGTTCTCTTTCTGTGTCAGGCTGCCTGGGATTACTGAAAAACAAACAAACCCAAAATTCCTCAAAGTGCACACTCTTCCTAAGGTGATGGAATACTTTTATTAAAAAAGAACTACTTTAAAGATACACATTTATAACTAGACCTCAGAAATGCACAAGAAAACCTAGGCTTCCAGTCTGGCTCTACTTCTTCCTAGCTGAATGACCTTGTGCAAGTTACCTAACATCTCTAAGCCTCAGTTTCCTCATCTGTAAAAGAGAAAACAATAGCATCTGTCTCACAATATCATTGTGAGGAAGAGACAAGATAGTCCCTTAAAACACTCAGCACAGGGCTCGGCACAGGATAAACCCTCTATGATAAGTTAATTCTATTATTAGTTACAACAGTCCAAGTGGGGGAGGTTGGAGACCCAAACCAAAGAAGACACAGTGGGGATAGAAGAGTGGCCAGACAATATTAAGAATGCAGAATGCAGAGAACTTGGTGGCCACTTAAGGATGTGTGACTAAGCTGAGACCTGAAGCATGGGTAAGGAATTCGCTGGCTGAAGACCTAGGGAAACTGTTCCAGGGATAGGTATAGCCAATTACAAGACTAACCTGAAGAAATAAAAGCATGGTGCGGGCTTAAGCTATCTGGAGATCTAATAGATGTTTTAATTTTGCTAAAGAAGAGACTTAACAAACTGCCAGAAGACAGATAAAACCATAAAAGGAACTGTTACTCTGGACATATTTCTAACAAGAAGGAAAGTAAAGCAAGGCAATATTTGGACAACATGGCCCCATTATACTTGTTTGTGTTTGATTTATATGATGTGAGAGACTACAGAGTGGAGAGGGAATGCCATAGACTTTTCCAGTTCAAATCACAGCTCAATCACTTACTGGCTGGGAGACTCTGGATAAGCCATTAACCCCTCTGAGCCTTAGTTCTCACATCTGCAAAACGGGGACACATTGTGATAAAAATGGGGATAAAAATACCTTACAGAGTTATTGTGAGGATTAAATATGTTAACAGATATAAATGCTTCAAACAGTGTTGGCACATCCAAGAAGAACATGCTAGAGGTAATAAGATGCATACTGTAGATTCTGGGCAAGAGATTTAACATTTCCTTAAAATTTTTAAAAATTACAAAGTAGCAAGATGATGACTGAGGGGAAAAAAAAAAAAAGCTCAATCAAGAAAAAAGAGGGAGTAGATGTGGCTCAAGCGGTTGGGAGCCCACCTCCCATAAGAGAGGCCCAGGGTTTGGTTCCCAATGCTTCCTGAAAAAACAAAAACAAAAACAAAACAAGCAGAACAAATGAAGAAACTAGTTCAGGGAAGCCAATGTGGCTCAGTGGTTGAGCACAGCTTCCCACTTATGAGGTCCCTGGCTCAATCCACAGCCCCACCTCAGAAAAAAAAAAAGAAAAGAAAACTGTAAAGTAACTATTGAAACTTTCCTCTACTCTCTCTCTCCTGAGGACACAGTATGGGGAAAGAAACACTGTTACAGCTTTCCACGCATTTTTCCTGCCCTTTTTCAATGCACATGCGCACACAGGTAAACATGGTTAGAGCTCTAAATGCTGTGAGAATATGATAAATATCATGAACTTGCTTCTTTGTGTCAGTACATATGCAACAGCAGCACAAACACATCTAATATCCTGAAGGGTTATACTGTTCCAAGTAATAGATCAGGGGCTGGCAAACTATGGCCGGGCTGCTGAGTATCTATCTGCAAGTTAAAAGTGGCTATTACAGATGAACATCCGCAATCAGTGTGATGGTAGGGAATGACAAAGTTTGAACTCCAATTAAATGAAATGTTGTTTCTCAAAAACGACTTCCATTCTTCTCATTTGTAGTCTTGTACTATGAAAAACTGTTCTCAATTATTAATTATATTTTGAATTTCATAAAGATATGTAGAAATGTGTTTCTCTCTTGGTATATACATTTCTTAATTTTGCTTGTTGGTCCACAGAGTCCAAAATATTTACTATCTGGCCCTTTACAGAAAGTTTGCTGACCCTTGCTTGGTATAGGTAAACCAAAATTTATTTAACCATTCCCCTATTTATGGACACTAACATGTCTTCAACATTTTGCTATTACAAAATACCACAACGGCAAACATCTCAGAACACATGCCCTTGTAATTTGAACAAGAATTTTATTTCTGGAGGGCAGATTACCTGAAGGGAACTGCCAGATTAATGGAATGCATGTTTAATCCATCTAGAATTTAATTTTGGTTATCATGTGAAGTAGGGATCTAATTTAAATATTTTTCCCAAATGGAGAGCAAATTATCCTATAACCACGTTTTGAGTAATTCATCCTTACCCAGTAGTCTAAAATGACATATTTTCAAAGAGTAAATATTGACATTTACATGGCTATATTTCTGGATTCTCTAATTTACCTCATTTTCTATTCTTCCACAAGTACCATAATGTCTGAATTACTATAACTTTATGGTATATTTAGACACGTAATAGGCAATTATATACTCTGTTATACTTCTTTTTCAAATATTTCTTTGCAACTCTAGAGCATTTACTTTTCAACACCAAAGAGACAAACACTTCCAAGTTTTTTAACTTTGTCTTCTGATATGTAAATAAACTTTGAACTGCTATACACTAACTTTTCCATTTCATCCATTATCTATTGACCTCTTCTAATAGAAGAGGAGGATTTAGCTCTCCTCCATACCTGCCACCATTAGCCCAGCTATATATACACTTCCCCTCCCCCAATCTTCCCAATAAAATTATATGAATTCTCAGTAATTTTTTATTAGGGCTATGTAAATATTGTTCACAGTTGAGGCATGTAGTATAGGCATACAGCGGAGAGATTGCGGGCTTGGTTCCAGATTACTGCAACAAAATGAACATCACAATAAAGTCACACAAAGTTTTTGGTTTCCCAATGCACATAAAAGTTATGTTTACACTACACTGTACTCTATTAGGTGTGCAATAACACTGTTTTTTTAAAAAAAGTCATATATACTTTAATTAAAATGTGACACAGTTCAAAGTGAGCACATGCTATTGGAAAAATGGCACTGACAGACTTGCTTGATGCAGGGTTGCCACAAACCTTCAACTTGTAAAAAACACAATATCCACAAAGTGCAATTAAATGAAGTGCAATAAAATGAGGTATTTCTGTATATCTTAATTTTATTTTCTTCCCTGTATAAGTTTTTCTTCTCTGAAGTTAATAACTACCTTATTTTTGTTTCATTGGCTTAGTGTTCTATGTACCAAAACGGTCTCCAATTTGCTAACAGAGTTTTGAAACTCCTCCCAAAATGGTCAAATACATTTGGGCAATTATCTTATTTTTCTCCTATCACTATCCTGGACCTGTTTGTCTTCCTGCTCCCATTGAGAACAGCTGTTTTCTAGGCCTGCTGCATAGCTGTCGTCCTGGAAATTACTTTGCCTCCCTTGCATGCTAAATCCTGTTTCCGGGATTTCATGTTTCCCTGTTTTTATTTTCTCAATTGAAGAGTGTTAAGAAGAAGTGAAATTTTTGAGACCTTAGCATGTCTGAAAATATCTATATCAATATCAATTTTTTCCCCTCACACTTGATATCCTGACTATAAATGGGATTCAGAGTTGAAATTGATTTTCCATCAAAAATCTGATGTCACTGTTCCACTGTCATCTGGCTTCCAGTGAGGAAGTCCCATGGTTCCTCATTTTATCCCCTCTGGAAACTTTCAGAATTTTCTCTTTGCACCTGGTGCACTGGAACTTCACAATAAGATGTCTTGTGGGGTTCTTTGATTCATTATACTGGGCATTCAGGAGGCACTTCCAATCTAGAAACACATATCCTTTATCCCTAGGAAACCTGGCTGGAACTCCCATTGCGATGTTGAAGAGAAGTGGTGAGAGGGGCATCCTTCCTTCGTTCCTGATCTTAGGGAAAAATGATTCTATCTTTAATCATTAAATCTCGTGTTAGCTGTAGGTTTTTTTGTAGAGACCCTTTATTAAGTTGAGGAAGTTTCCTTCTATTCCTAGTTTACTGAGAGTTTTAAAAATCAGGAACGGGTAGGATTGTCAAACGTTTTTTCTGTGTCTATTGAGATGATCATGTGGTTTTTCTTTTTTTAACTTGTTAATATGGAAAATTACACTGATTGATTTTTGAAAGTTAATCCAACCTTGCATTCCTGGGATAAACTCCACTTGGTCATGATGTACTGCCCTTTTTATATATTGCTGGATTTGATTTGCTGAAATTTTATTTTGCATCTATGTTAATGAGGGATAATGGCCTGTAGTTTTCTTTTCTTGTCTACTTTTAGTATCACAGTAATGCTGCGTTAATAGAATGAGTTGGAAAGTATCCCACTTCTCTAATTTTCGTATAGAGTTTGTATTATTTGTATTGTTTCTTCCTTGAATGTTTGGTAAAACTATTAGCAAATGTTAGTAAATAATAAAGCTATTTGGGCCTGGAGTTTCTTTGTGGGAAGATTTTAACTATACTAAATATAGTGCTATTGGACTTATTTGCTTCTTCATGAGTGACATTTCAAGAATTTATTCATTTCATCTTAATTGCCAAAGTTCTTGGCATAAAGTTTTTCCTAATATTCCTAATGATTCTTTCAATATCCCTAGTATCTATAGTGATATCAGTTCTCTCACTCCTGATATTGGTAATTGTGTCTTCTATCTCTTTATTTTTTTCTGGCTAGAAGTTTACCACTCTTATTGATCTTTAAAAAAAAAAAAAAATATATATATATATATATTTTTAAATTCATTTTTAAAAGATACATAGATTACACAAAATGTTACACAAAAAAATATAAGGAATTCCCATGTGCCCCACTCCCCAGACCTCCCATCTTTCCCCACATTAACAACTTCCTTCATTAGTGTGATACATTCATTGCAATTGATGAACACATTTTGGAGCACTGCCACTAAGCATGGATTATAGTTTACATTGTAGTTTACACTCTCTCCCACTCAATTCTATAGATTATGGCATGATATATAATGGCCTGCATCTGTCATTGGAATGTCATTCAGGACAATTCCAAGTCCTGAAAATGCCCCCATATTTCACCTTTTTCCCTCTCCCTGACTTCAGCACCTCCAGTGGCCACTGTCTCCACATCAATGATATAATTTCTTCCATTGCTGGAATCACAATAAGTCTATAGTAGAACACCAGTAAGTCTACTCTAGCCCGTATTTTACTTCCCAATCCTGAGGATTTTGGGATGGTGATGCCTACTCCACCTCTAATTGAGAGGTGATCTCGATCCCATATGGCTGATGGATGGGACTCTCTTGCTTGCAGTTGTAGACTCTCTCAGTTCCTTGGTGTGATGGTTGTCCATCCTCATTTCCTTGTTAGTTGTCCTGGGTGAGTCCAATGAACTGGAGAGTAGGTCTTGCAACTCCACTGAGGCTCAGGGCCCAGGTGGCACATAGACAGCACAGAGATTAAAGTCTCTTGGACGTACACCTACCAACTCCAGCACCAACTACAGGTTCAAATAAAAGGGACAGAAGAGGCAGTATAGAGAAGTCACATCTGAGTTCAACTGTGTCATACTTGGGAGCACAAACTCCAAAGGAGGGCCCACTTGCAAGGCACCAAACTCCGGAGCTATTAGCCATGACTGTAGGACCTGGGTGTATCCAGAACCCTCAGGAGTCCCACTGTTTGGGGTAGTATCTAATCCGGCCATCTATGAGATCCTGCTGAGATGTGCATAAGCATTACCTCTCTGATGACCTCCTGACTCACTTTGAAGTCTCCTAGCCACACAAACTCATCTGTCCTTACCCTTTCCCCCTTTTATTCAAGGTCTTTTTCCAGTTGTATCACCAGCCAGTGCTTGGTAGTAATCCCTTGGTGCCAGGGAGGCTTATCCCTGCGAGTCATGACCCTTGCTGGAGGGAAGACAATGAATTTATATGCTGAGTTTGGCTTAGAGAGAGACCACATTTGAGCAACAAGGAGGCTCTCGGGAGGTAACTCTTAGGCACTCCACAACACTAGGCTAAGTTGCAAATTCAAGAGCAAAAGGCTCATAAGCACAGCCGTCATATCAAGGGTCCATCAATGGACCATCCTTCCTCACTAGTCATTGTCCCTGTACTTGGAGGGATTGTTGCTGTTCCATTAGAGAATGTGGCAGAGCTCCCCAGGATGGGGAATCAATAATCTTTTGGTTGTTGTGTGAATCTCCACCCACTGTGGCAATGCCCCATGAACATTTGGACGTATTTATATACCTTATATGTCTGTCCAGGTGAACTTCCTCCCATGTATCCCCCATCACTGACACCCCACACCACTGATCCTCCCCTGCCATAGTTGTAAGCCTTCTGTGATCCAAAAGTTCTTCAAAAATGAAGCCAAGAATATTGCCAAATTCAATTAATAGGAAAATGAAATTAAAAATGATAGGTTTAAACATAAGAAATAAAATACATAATTCAGAAAAACTAAAACTAAAATAAAGTAAAAAAAAATTGGGGTATTAAAAAAATGAAAAATATTAAGTTTTGCCTTTCATCATTGTAGTATCTGTTGTCCTTTATGTACAGTGGCATTTTCTTCTATTTCTTCCCCAGTGTCTTACTTTTTAAAAATTTTGTCTCCAAAGAAGTTTCAGGTCACAGTAAAGTTACATACAGAATATAGGGGACTCCCATATATCCAACATCTTCCCTCTTTACCCCCTTCCCTATTAATAACCTTTTTATCACTCTTATTGATCTTAAAAAAAAAACAACAACCAGATTTTTATTTCATTGATTTTCTCTATTGTTTTCTGTTTTCTATTTCATGACTTTCTATGATCCTTCCTTTCTTCTACTTATTTTGAGTTTTGTTTGCTCTTTTTCTGGTTTCTTAAGGTGAAAGCTGCCATTTTCTTCTATTAGTTATGCTTAGTGTTATATATTATCCCTTATTACTGCTGTAGCAGCATGCCACAAATTCTGATATGTTATGCTTTCATTTTCATTCAGTTCAAAATACTTTCTAATTTCTCTTTTGATTTTTTCTATGACCCATTTTTATATAGAAGTGCATTATTTAGGTCCCAAATACTTGGGGAATTTGGCAGAGATCTGTTATTGATTTCTGCTTTACTTCCATTTTAGTCAAAGTTCATACTTTATATATGACTTGAATCCTTTGAAATATATTGAGACTTGTTTTAAGGCTCAGAGTATGGTCTATCTTGTTAAATATTCTGTGTGCACTTGAGAAGAACGTGTACTCTGATTTGGTTGGATAGAGTATTTCATAGATGTCAATTAGGGTGCATTGGTTATGTTGTTCGAATTTTCTATACCCTTACTGATTTTCTGCCTACCTGTTCTATCAGTTATTGGTGAGTTCAATTAATTACTGAGAAGGGTATTGTAATCTCTGACTTTAATTGTGGGGTGTGTTTTTCCCCCGAAGTTTCATCATGTTTTGCTTCATGTATGGTCTCCTTCAGATTGTTGACTATTATCACAAATCCTTGGCATTCTAAGCCTCTTGTTTGTGGTATCTGCTGATATTCACTCATGGTTGACTGTTTCCTTTTTAATTCTGTAATTTTTTAAAAATTATAAATTCATCTTAAGCAGGGCTTGTTTTTGCTCTGAGACTTTTGTGCTATTTTTCTTGTTGAAGAGAGCTTTTGCATTTATTTCTAGCACGTACCTGAGAGGTATCACTAGCCCAGGACCAATTTTTGTTAATTTCTTAACTTGGAAGTCCCAGTACTACACGATTATTTTTAATTTAGACTCCCACCCCAAAAACTTTGAGTCGGGGTTTTGATTTATCTTGAGAGTCCCAGTTGGGACTGGGAATACATTTTCCTGCAGTCTTCTGGGCCAATGGGCGGAAGGTTTTAGTCCTCTCCTTCTCATGGGATTATAATTAGTTATGGGTTTTACCTTTATATGGGCATTTCAGTTCCATTTCCCATCTCACTTAGGCCCTAGGCCTCATCTCCTGTCCCCAAGTGTAAGCTTGTACAAACTGGTTCTGTTCATCTCCCCAGGACTGCCACAGTGTCAGGTCTATGTACCTCACTCTGACTGTTACATCTCTCTTTGCTTCTGGCATATAGGAATCTTCTTCTTGTTCCCCTTATGAGTTTAGTCTTATATTAAAAAGAACAGCAACAACAAAATACCAACAAAAAGTGTCATTTTATTATCATCTCTAGGTGTTTATGGTGAAAGGGTTCTTACTGTGGTATAGTTATGATTTTTTTATAATCCCCTTATAGACAAAATGGAAATAAATGAGGTACATTTTATTAATGTTAGATGTGCATAAAACTGGTTGGATATGAGAGAGCCAAAGACTAACATGAACTGAGGATGGTTTCTAGTGGAGTGTCCATCATCTATGCATCTGTGGGGGCCAACCATTACCTTTAATAAAGGCTTGGGGGAAGACAGATTTTATGCTTACACATTTAGAGGAAATAAAAGTGGGCATTAATGTAGCTAATAAAAATGGGATTTCAAAATGTCTTGATAAGCTGAAATGATGGACTAAATGAACTAAGATGATGAATAACAGAACATCAAGTCTAGCATTTAGATTAAAGGAAAAAAAACAACAACACAGGAAACAGCTTCAGAAGAACAGGAGACAGCCTAATAACATCTCAAGTGAAAACTGTTGAGAGTTTGAGTAGACTGCCCTATATAAGCTAGCAGCGTAAAATGGCTGCCAGAAAGTTGAGCCTTTATATTAGAAAAAAAGTGCCCAGGAGAGGAAGGAAATATTTTGTATTTATCAGATTACATGTGTGCATCAGTTACCTATCATTGTATAATATATTACCCCAAAATTCAGCAGCTTAAAAGAGCAAATACTGATTATCTCACAGCTTCTGTGGGCCAGAAATCTTGGTGCAGTTTAGCTGGGTGTCTCTGTCTCATGGTCTCTCCCAGGCTGAAATCAAGATGCTTTGGTCTCATCTGCAGGCTCAAGCTCACTCAACAGTTGTCAGCTGGATTCCTTTACATGTGGGTTGTTGGACTGAGGGAGTAAGGTCCTTGCTAGGTTTTTCACCATATGGACCTCTCCACAAGGCAGGTCACGACATGGCAGCTGGCTTCAACTAGAGAAAGTGAGCCAAGGGCGAGAGTGGGTGAGCACGGCAGAAGCCCCAGTCTCTTTGTAAGCTCACCTCAGAAGCGAAAGCCATCGATTGTCATGTTTTATGCCCAGTCTATACTCAAGGGGAGGGGTGTAAACACTAGGAGGTCGACATCATTGGAAGCCATCTTAGAGACTGCCACGCACAGCATGTCACATTGTTACATGGCCCTAAAGGTATAACAAGTCACCCAGGATCTGTGACCAAGACAATTAAAAACACATTTTTAAAGAGATGAAACCCACATCTTGTGAAAAAGAACTGGAGATATAAAATGTTTAAGATGGAAAAGAGAAGAGGGAAAAAGAAGGCAAATGGAAAGAAGATGGGAAGGGGACATGGCTGGGACCTTTCATGGAAGTTTCAAATTAATTAAAAAGCTTGTCCTGTGTAAAAGACATTGTATTTAAGTCTTTGTAGCTCCAATGGGATGAGCAAAGACCAGTAGGGAAACATTCTAGCACCTATCAAAAAACATTTTAATGGCCCATTTACCTGTCTATAGCCTCTACATATCTAGAAATAGCTTATAGGCAGATACTCTACAAGACTTTTTTACCATTATAATCCTCAGCTACTAGAACACAGCACATAATAAACATCCGAGGAGTGATGTGAGGAAAAAACTAAAAAAAACTAAAAAAAAAAAAAGCTGTAGAAAAATGAATTTTGGCTCAAAATCCAAAAGTAAAGAACCTTTTAAAGCTTAGAATTTTCCAAAATCAGAATGGGTTGCTATGTCTCAGGAGATAGTCAAAGAGAGACTTGATGATCACTCAAGAGAAGAAAGAGCTCACGAGATCTGTTGGCAAGACCTCTAAATGTGAAAATGGTGCACCTCTCATGTGCTGATTCCATGGCACTGTTGGTCTGGGTAAAGACATTCCTTGCAGAAATTGCTCCTGGTCTACACTATGAAAATGGCCTATGGGACACTGCCATTATCAAAGATACACTGAAACCTGCATTCTTTCCCTCAGCCAATATGAATACTCACAGCACTTTAAAACAATTAGCCAAATATGAAATGAGCCCATATGTAAAGCAGCTGACTCCTGACACTGCCCCTCTACCCTCACTTCATACCTGTGTACTGTCTGGAGGCACAGGCTGAGGGCTCAGGAGTCACCCTACCTGCTTCCAGTTCTGGCTCTGCTCTTGACCAGCTTCAGGACCAAAGGGAGGTCATCCAACCTTTTTCGGCCTCGGCTTCTTAACTCAAAATCTGGGCATGATACTTACACCTCAAAGGGTTGCTCTGTTTTTCCCTCTAGACTACTTTAAAGTAAGTACTCTCTTGTGGCAATGGAGGCCAGCAAGAAATATTTTAAATCTAGGTAAATAAAATCACTGCTCTCATTTCCTACCTTGATAGTTTTTCACAGGAGTCATCTTGTTGTAATCTTCTGACAAGAGAAACTCCTACAAAAGAAAAGAAAACTATTAAGAAAAAAAAAATTATTTTAAATGAATAATGCTGTTTCAGTAAAATTAGATTGTATAAAACAAACCTCATCACAGAATTACATCTAACATTAGTACTTTGCCAATCAAGTCAGCATTTCTGTACCTCTTTAAAAGTAGCAACCATAATTATGATCTAATGCAATCATCATAAGTTTTACCTTATAACATTTTCCTTGGCTTTTTTGTGTTTATAAACATGAGAAGAGAACTGGATCAAGTTCAGGGGCCTGATATTAATTTTAAAGATAAACCTAATTCAAACTATTTTTCTCTCAATGGTGTCACAGCTGAAAATTTGCAAGGTTCTGGTCAGTGAATAAATGGATGGCAATTCTCTACTCGAGAAATAAATTAGGTATTTTAAAATTCTAACATCAGTCATTTATTCTACCTTACTTAATACCAGCTTCTCAAGGCTGCATCTTACTGATTCCTGTATTCCTAGGGCAGCTAGCACAAGGCCTGGCCTAGGAGGGAATCAACAACAATCATCAATGTGACAGGCACCTCCCAATCTGATGACATTAGTCAGGATGTTAAAGTTGCCCCCACCCCCCAAATCAGTTTTGAAACAGCCCATTTTAATGTACTCTTGGTGGGGACCCATGACAGGTGAGAGAAAGAGTGTGTGCATGTGTTTCACCTGTGCATCTATGTACACAGTGACCCAGATGTAGAAGCCAATCAGTCTTTACAAGCCCTGGTCAGATTCTGAGTCATTTAGCACGAAATGCAAAATATCGCATATTCTTAAAGAGAAAGTTGTCTAAACATAAAGAATACTGCAAAGTAAAATAAAGTGATGCCTTCATCTGAGCTGAAAAATAAAACAGTAGACCCTTTCAAAATGTTTGGAGACATCCAGAATTTTTCTTTGATAACTAAAGAAAGGAAGGCAGGGGTAAACAGACAGGTACACTCCTTACTAGTTATCTAGGTGTTTTTCTGAGTTCATATAGTTCATATAATTTTTAAAAAGAAAATAATTATCATACTTTTTTTTGACAGATGCCATGAAGGCACAGTACAAGGTGATGAGAGATAACAGACAAGGCAGCTAAGTTCCTCTGGTTTTTCCCTTTTCTACTCTGTCCCCTCTTAAGAAGCTTATCTACAAATGAATTTCCTATAGCACAATTTTCTCAGTAATAACATTATTCAAGCTGTCACTTTTAAAAATTCATATCATTATTTCTTCAAGAAGTGGCATTATATCCATTTCTTATTTTTGAAGAGTTAGACTCACATTTGAACAGAGCAGACTATTCTTTACAGAAGTGATGTAGCTTTCACATAAGGAGCTTATCTTGTGGGTGGGAAACCATGCACACATCTAAGCAGTGATTCACTGTCACCCGTAAGCCAGGCAAGCAGATTGTGGCCCTGAGCCCTGCAGTTCAGAGGCCCCACAAAGTAAGATTATTAAAGACAGTTGTTACTTGGCCAATCATTTACTGAGTTCAGATACTTCATGCTATTTTCAATACGCTGAAACAGTTCTCTAGCTCAGGCAAAGGTATCTCAATTCCTTTTGGAATAACGCAGAGTATGAAATAAAACAACTTGACACTGGCCTGCATTTAGGATTTAATAAACATACTAAAAATAAATAACCATGGAAAAAGACCTTCACCAAAAGGGAGAAATATTAAATACAAATGAGTTTTTATGGCTAAAAGATTTCAAAGTGGGTCGGGAGGTCATTCTAGAGATTACGCTTATGCATGTCTCAGCAGGATCTCATTGACTGCCACAGTGAACAGTGTCTCAAGCAGCAGGGCTCCTGAGGACTCTAGAGACATCCAGACACTATAGGCAGGGCAGACAAGCTCAGGAATTCAGTACCCGGTCAGTGGGCCTTACTTTGGAATATATGCCCCCCAATGTAATAGAGTTAGACTCGGTTATAATTTCCCTCCACATGACTCTTCTGCCCCTTTTATTTTAAACTATAACTAGCACTATACTTGTTAAACATATGTCCCAGAGACTTAAATCTTTGGTCTGTTCATATGCCAGTTGAGCCCTGAATCTCAGCAGAGTTGCAACATCTACTCTCCAGTTCATTGAACTCGACCAGGACAACTAACAAAAGGATAATGTTGGACACGCCCATTCCCCAAAACAGAGTATCTACAACTGCTAGCAAGATAGTTCCATCCATCTGCCCCACTGGATCTAAGTCCCCTCTTAATCAGAAACAAAGTGAGCATCACCATCCCCAAATCCTCAAGATTGAGGAATGAACAAACATAAGGGGGGAATGCAACTATGGACTAAAGTAGACTTATTATTCTAGCAATGGAAGAACTTGTATCATTGATATAAAAGCAGTGGCCACCAGAGGTTTTGAGGGAAGGGAGAGAGAAGAACAGGTGTAACATGGGGCATTTTGGGGACATTGGAATTGTCATGCATGACATTGCAATGACGGATACAGGTCATTATACATTTTTTTTTTTTTTTAGGAGGTACCGAGGGTTGAACCCAGGACCTCATACATGGGAAGCAGGCGCTCAACCACTTAAGCTACAGCCACTCCCTCCCCCGTTATACGTGGTTCCCTAAAGAAGTGGAGCCTGAGGCTAAACTACAGTGCTCATGCTTTATTTGGAGGTGAAACATCAGTAGTGGGAGCGAAGGAGGGAAGGCTGGGTGGTGCGTTACTAAGCAGGCCCACTTAACCCAGCTGATGGCTCCTGTGTGCGGGAGTCCCTGGACAGAGAGAACTGCAGGAGGCACTGAGGGGGCATGGCGATGGAGAGCATCTGCCAGCTCTTTCCCACCTCTCGCTGCATTCTGGTCATAGGCCCACAGGGATTTTGCTTTTCCCTCCTGCTTGGAAGTTGTGCAGTCACTGGGAAGTCAGCTCTTGGGCCCCTGCGTGAAAGTGGCAGAGGAACCAAAGAGTCTGGGCTGTGGCCTCCGGGTGGGATAAGGAGCCCAGAGAAGAAAACTTAAGAAGTCTGGGGCAGTGTTTTTGTGAGGTGTCCTATGTGCATCCTTGCCCCTTCTATTGTGCTTATAATTTTCTACCTGAAGTGTAGGCATTCTTTGATTATCAGGGATAGTAATCCTTTGTCTAACATGTTACTTGCCACTATTTTCTCTCAGAATATTCTGGCTTTGGATTTTACTTATGGAATCTTCTACAGTATTAACAATTTTCACACTTTAATAAAAAAATGCCATGGCATTCTGAGTTAAAATTATATTTTTTTAATTGGGAAGAAATGATATTTAATGATATGATCTCTTCCCTGAGGAATATACGCAGGTCTTTAAATAAAATTTTTATCATTTTCTTTATAGAGATCCTATACCTGTCTAGTTAAATTAATTCCTAAGCATTTTACATATTGTCACTAGTTAGAATGGGATGCTTTTTCCAACGTCAATTTCTGAGTTACTGCTCATACATCTAAAAATGGCTTTTGGTTTTGATATATACATATATTTAAGTTTCCATATACTATCTACTATTTAATAGGATGTTTGCTATGGCTTTGGCAAACAGCCTTGTCCAAGTTTAGGTAATTACTTCTATTTTAATTTTATTTGGAATTTTTACTAGGAGTAGCTGTTGAATTGAATTAAGTGTATTTTTGGTATCTATTATATACAAAAAAATTTAATCCTCAATTTACAGAAGTAATGAATTATTCTGGCAAATTTCCTACTATTGACCCAGTCTTGAATTTCTGAAGGAATCCAAACTTGTCATGGTATATTCTTCTTTTAATATACTGCTGGACATAATATGCTAATATTTTATAAGAACTTTTACATCTGTATTTTTTAGGTGTTATAGTGTTCCATTTTGGTGCTACTTCACTGGATTTTGGTTTAAAGATAGCAAAGCATAGTTAAGAGCTAGAGCACTGATGCCAAATTGCCTGTTTTAAATCCTAGCTAAAACACACACTAGCTGTATGATCTTGGACTACTTGCTTAAGATCTCTATGCCTCAGTTTCCTCCTCTGAAATAGCCTCAGGAGACTGTTGTGAGGAATGCATCAATATTTATAAAGCGTTTAAAACAGTACCTGGCATGTAGTAAGTACTCTGTGAGAGTTAGGTAAAATAAATAAATATTATCTTTGTAAAACAATTTAAGGAGCCTTCCTTTTTTTTTTTTTTTAATCTACTAGAATATACTGACCAACTCTAATTGAAGACTAGAGAGTATTGTTATGAAACCACATGTGCCAGGTCCTTTTTAAAATAGCAGCTCTCTAATAAGTTTTCTAATTTCTCCTATAGCTATTGGTCTACCTAAACTTTTTACCTCTTCTTGAGCCAAATTTATTCATTTATATTTTGTTATAAAATCACCTATTTCCCTTAAATTTTCAAATATATTACCATGGAACTGATATGATATTCTCCTATGATTCCTTAACTCTCCTTCAAATAAAGTCAGTTTTGCTGTAATGCTTGTTTTGAAAATGTGAATGTGAGGTTACAACATGATTGCTATATTAGGGAACAATTTGAGCATAGCAAATTGCATGTTTGCTTATGCACAATTTCATCCTCCAGAAACACTAGTTGAACAAAGAAAATAGATGCCAGTTAACTAAGTTGTGTAGGAATACTCAGAAAACATGCGCACATACCTAAAACATCTACAAGCTACTGGGGTGTCCCCTGTGTGGTGACAAGAGCCACACCCGTCCAATCCAGGTGTCACAACTGCTTCCAGATAAACTCTTTCCACCACTTCACAATCACTCACAAGCTACAAACCTTCTGAGGCCCACTTCTACAAGCAAGCTGCAGGTCTTCTCAAGGTAAAGTGCCATGTTTGTTGCAACACTTATGTATTTCCTAACCATTTCACTTATGATAAATTGTGCAACCATTTTTATGGTGACCTATTTTATTTTTGGTTTTTATTGTGCAATTTTACACAGTACAGTCTTTTTTTAGGCCTAATATTACATGTTTTTAATTTTTACCTTTTTTCCTTAATGAGACTTGCCAGGAATTTATTTTATCAATACTTTCTAAAATTCAGCTTTTGGCTTATTTACTGTCCTTTTGGTTTATTTCAATCACTAATTTCAGGATTGAGTTTTATAATTCTCTTTTCCAAACCTCTTTGGGTCTATTGTCCTTCTTTTTTTTCAAGTTAAATTGAATACTTAGGTTCACATATTTAAGCATTTATTTTAAAATAACATTTTAAGGTAAAATTTTCTAAGTAGAACTTTGTATGTATTCCATAGGTTTTGATATGAAGTGGTTCTCCTGTAAAAGTCTCGATAGTATTTTATGTATTATAAAAGTATATTATATATATTTATAATACATAAACTATGTATTGATTTTGTCTTCAAATTAGGATTATTTGGAAAAATGCCTAAATAAGCAATTATATATGGCTTTCTTTGTTATTTAGTTTTATTGGCTTATAGTTACAAAATATAGAACATTTTTAGTTTTTAGAACTTATTAAGATTTTCTTTATGGTCAAGATACTACTGATTTTGTTAATGTTCTGTAGCTATGAAAGAAAAAAATGTATTTTAACAGAGCACAAAGTTCTATATCTATTTGTATATCTAGTCAATGAAATTTGATTGTAATTTTCAGATATTCTATAATCTTAATTTTTTAAAATTTATTGAAATATATCACTCATACATGAACATACATAATAAGTGTATAGTAATAGTTGTGACCTTACAAAACCAACATACATAACATCATACAGGGCTCTCATACCTCACCCTACCACCAATACCTTGCATTGCTGTGAAACATTTTTAACTAATGATTAATCTTACTTAATTTTTGTCTCCTTCACTTTCAAATTCTGAAATAGGTATACTAAAGACATGTATTTTATTTTTCATGTTTATTACCTTGATATTAAAAGGAATATGCTTATTGTAGTTAAATAAAAACTACGGAAAATTATCAAGAAGGGAATTTAAATTGACTATAATTCTACCCACTAGTAATAATGATTTTTAATATTTTGATTTTCTTTTTCAGTAGACAAACACATACAACTGGAATAGTAGTAGTATTTATGCTATTTTATAGCCCTTAACATTAGCACATAAGAATTTCCCACCCATGTCATTCAATATTCTGACAACAGGCTTTTTAAATATCTACACAGGAATTTATCTAATTAGTCCCTACCTGTTACATTTTCAAGATACCGAATTTTTAAAATCATAAAATAATGAGAACATCTTTATAAATAGATCTTTGTCTATTTTTACTTTCCTTGGCTACTTTTCTAGAAATTGAATTATTGATATAAAAGTATAAATACTTTTAAAGCTCTGGATATACATTATCAACGTTTTTGCTAAATAGTTTGTGCCAATTTATGTCCCCTCCATCAATGTACCAGAATGCCTATTTCACTAAGGTCTATCTAGCCAACAATGTATATTCTAAAATTACTACTACTTAGATAAAAATAAAATTTTTAAAACATTAACACTTTAACATGTTTACTAGTCTTTAATATTTCACCTTATATAACTTGTCTGCTATCATATGGGCTTTTAGTGTTTTTCTTATTTGCTTATGCTTGTCATAGATTGAGGATATTATCCTTTTTCTGTCCTATTTCAAGCATATATTTTCCCTATTTGTTTTCTTTTACATTATGTTTGTGTAGCTTTTACACAGAGAAGGTGAGAATTTTATGTAGTCTAATATCTTCCTTTGTAGCTTCCATTGTTTTAAGT
>JAQZBX010053986.1:0-18754 GCA_029593785.1 Cabassous unicinctus | reverse complement strand
TTTTTTTGAGGTAACAGGGCTAGGGATTGAATCTGGGACTATGTATGTAGGAAGCCGGCACTCAACCACTGGGCCACATCGGCTTTCCTGATTTGGTTTTTTTCATTTTTGCTTGTTGTTTGTTTTTTTGTTTTTTTTTTTAGGAACCACCAGGGACCGAACCCGGGACCTCCCATGTCGGAGGCGGGCGCTCAAACACTTGAGCTGCATCTGCTCCCGGGTGAGGGCTTTAAAACCTGCTTTGGTGCAGGGAGGTGCTGTCTTAGGTATTGGTTCGAATCCTGCCCTCACAACACCACTGATGAGGAAACCGAGGCACGGAGAGGTCCTTGCTTTGCTGGGCAACCCAGCTAAAGTTGCAGAGCTGAGACGTGAACCTGGTCTTCTGATTCTGGATCCCTGGTCCTTTCCTCTGTCCAGGCTGTTGATTTTCAAAGTGGGCTAGAAAAGGCCAGAGTGTGAAGGTGGTGCCTTGGGGACCATCTGTGCATTTGTGAACGGCTCCTGCCTTCCTTTCCCCCATTCAATCAGAGGTGTTCATTATTTCTGTTCAATACATTAGATGCAAGCCTAAGATTTCATTTGAATAAAGGATTTTGCTTTTTAAAGCCCTAGATTCTAGGCCAGGTCCCTTGGTGGCTGATAAATCTATTTACCCTTTGGTGCTAGTGTTCAGGAGCAGTTTTCAGTTGTGATTGAGCTGTCGAAAGCATGGGCTCTGAGGTCAAGGTGTCAGGTCCAAATCCCCGCCTACCACCTTCCCAGCTGGGGGATCTTGGGCAAGCGCTGAGGCTCAGGAGCCTGCTGAGAGGATTAAATGAGCTAATTGACGTAAAGTGGCTGGCACATAGAAAATGCTCAATAATGGCTCTTATAATAAGCCCTATGTGAGAAACCAATGCTTTATCCAGAAGAAGGAGCCACTGATGGTACCATTTCCGTCCTGGTGATGCCATTTGGGTAGGAGCTATAGATATTTTGGGGTGAGCTGGGGGAGAAGTGGTCCCAGAGGCCCTGCATGATGCCTGATGGGCTTTAGGGTGGTGGGGCTTGATCAAGACCCCGGGCCCCACCTGCTACAGCCCCACCCAGGGCTCAGTTGCCCAGACAGGACAAGGCGGGAGACTGGGGCTAGGTGGGAGTGATTTGCCAGCAGCTTGGCAGCCAGGGCCTGTTGGTAAAGGGCCATTCCCTCAGGAGCTGGGACGATTTCACAGATTATCTGGAACAATGGCTAATTAGGAACTAAGCTTTTTGGCAGGAAGTCTTTCATTATAAGCTTGGTAAAAATTTCACAGGCTGCTGCTGGTGTCTGAGGCTGGAGAGGAATCAGGAAGGCCATTGTCCTGTGGTCTTCTCGCTCAGGTCCCCTGTGCCCGCCTCTGAATGGAAGTGAGGTCTCCCGCCCCTTCCTTTGCAAAACAGAAAGTGGCCAGGGGGGTCGCCAGGCCAAAAGAATACAAAGTGCAGACACCATGGTTTGCCCTGTGACTTTCCTCACTCTACAAGGAGTGGGGTGGCCACAGAATCCTGGACACCTCCATTGACAGAATCTGAGAGAATTTTCTAGACCTAAGATGGGGGCAGGCCTGGCATGGAACCAAGTCATCTGTGCCCCCCACCCCGAGGCCCTCCTTGCTGGTGCCCACTGGGGCCCCTGCTCCCTGGGCCGGCCTCGGAAAGCACGTTCCCCTTTCCTATTTCTATTTGAGTCAGATGGCTTTCTGGCCTCTAATTTGAATCCCAGGGAACATGATTCATGAGGGGCCAGGGCTGGGCCCTGCAGCAAGGCTTTTAGAATCCCCAATTAAGGAGCCATCAATAATATATGAAAATTATAGGGGGAGCTCTGGCTGGGGAAGGGCTAGCAGCTCGGGAGGTAGAGAGCAGCCTGTCAGCTCCAGCCTCCTTCTGTCCGGCACAGCCACTGGGGCCTTTGCAGCTGGGGGATGTTTACGAAGCTCCATCCAGCTGTAATTTTTGAAAGGCAAGAGCTGCTTAAATCAGGGGCCGTGAAGATTGTTCGGGTGCCTCCTTCAGTCCTGGGAGCCCCGTGTGTGGGCCCAGAGGGGCGCGGCTCCCTGGTTCTCCCCTACTTTCCTGCCTGGTGCCTCTGGGAGAGTCTTGCGGCCTCCTGGAGCTCTGTTCCTTCATCTGTAAAATGGGGGTGATAATAATATCTCCTCCGCGGGGTCATGGAAGAGATTAAATGATATCATGGCTGCGTGGAAATGTTTTGAAGAGGAGAAGTCACGATACAAAGGGGAAGGAGGAGGAGGATTTGATGAAAGAAAGAAACCTGAGAGGGAGGGGGCGATGACAGGTTTCTGGGAGAACCAGGGCACCAGGAGCCTCTAACCTGGGCTCCCCTCACTGCCACCCCCCTCGCCCCAAGCCCTAACCATGCCCACCACCCGTATTCTCATTGCTTAATTGAGATGATTTGGTTCCTTTCAGCTCTAATATCATCAGGTTCTAGGTCAGTTTGTCAACCGACAAATACTTACAGAAATCACATGATGGTCCAGGACTGGGAGGTGGGGGTGGGCAGAGGTACAGGTCAAGGACTCTCACCTGTACCGTGCGACCTGCAGAACCACCCACCCACAGGAAGAGTTAGCAAGGTGGAAGGGACTGGAAGCGCTGAGGAAGGTCAGAGACTGGGCTGGGGGTGGAAGCATGGGTAGGACATAGTTCTGGCCTCCTTCACAATTTAGGCACTTTTTAAAAAATATATATTTTATATTAACAATCTCTTTTTTAAAAAGATTTCTTTCTTTCTTTCTTCCCACCCCCTCATTGTTTGCACTCACTGTCTGTTCGTCTTCCTTTTTTTTTTTTTTAGGAGGGACTGGTAACCAAACCTGGGGCCTTCCATGTGGGAGGGAGGCACCCAATCACTTGATCCACCGCCACTCCCTGCTTTGTTGTGTCTCTCATTGTGTTTTCCTTCTTGTGTCTCTTGTTGCGTCACCTTGTTGAATCAGCTCACCATGCCAGCCCGTCACATCAGCTCTCTGTCTTGCTCGTCTTCTTTAGGAGGCACAGGAAACCGAACCTGGGACTTCCCATGTGATAGGCAGGAGCTCAATCGCTTGAGCCACATCCGTTTCCCTAGGCACTTATTGATTAGAGACAATATCAACTCCTTATCGATTTGGAGTCAGACTGCCTGGGTTTGAATCCCGTTTCTACCACCCCTTAGCTGTATGACTTTGGGCAAATCGCCCAATCTCTCAGAGTCCTTTCTTAGATTACTTGCATGTAAAATGGGGAAGAATGATAGTACCTGCTTCATAGTGGTGTTGTGGTGAGTGAATGAATTAATAGATGGAAAAAAACTCAGTGCCTGGCACAAAGTGAGAGCTACCTGAGGGTATTATCAGGACTGAGGACAAATGACACAGCGGGCACTCGATGAAGTGCTTCTCGAACATTCCCTTCTCAACTCCCCCTTCTTTGGCCACTGGGAAACGTAACCCCTGAGGTTTATTATCTTATGCAGATAGTAAGCAAAAGAATCGAGATTTGGGCCCAGGCCAGGGATGTCCCAGGCTTATAGCCTGGCCACAGCACAGCACCACCCTCAGCTGCAGGCATTAGCGGGCAGTTGACCCAGATGTTGGGAGCCGCCCCAGCTGCCTGCTGTCAATGCCCCACAGCAGGTGAGTTCCGAGGAGGAAGTAAGGGCCCAGATTTTAGGAATCTGGACACAGCAGAGAGAGACTTTTCCCAGGCTGCCTTGCTCTGCACCTTCTCTGAGCAGAGGCTGAGTGGGCCCAGGTCCGCCAGCCCAATCTTACTGCTAAGCGGCCTCCTTGCCTGAGGCTTCCTCCTGCCTCCCCTCTCCTGAGGTGGCCCGAGTGAATTGGCTTCTCCAGGCCCCGGAGTCTCTTAGCAAACCTTATACATTTTGTTGCCTTTTTTCTGACTGAGGCCTGGGCAGTGCGGGACTTCCTGTGGCGTGGGGGAGCCTGCAGGGAGGGCAGGGCCTGAGGCTTAAGGAAGTAGTTGGTTTCTGAGAGCAAAGGACCAGCCCTGCATTTCCCCCTCAGCCTCACCTGGTGTGTGGAAGATGTCTGGAGAGAAACCTATTCAGAGCTGGAGACTCTTTAGACTGGAGGACAGAAACCTTCTCAGGACGGAAGGAGCTGAACCGGAAGCGTTAGTGGTTAGGGCCTGGGCAGCTGAGCCCAAATCTAAAGCCAGGGTTTGGGATTTAGAAAGAACCAGAGTGTAGAATCACTACCTTACTGAGAACTTTTTATGTCTCAGGCTTTCTTCCAAGTACTTTACATAAATCAAACCATTTAACCTTCAACAACCCTGTGTCGTGTGACTGTATCATCATTCCCATTTTACAGAAGTGGAAACCAAGGTACAGAGAGATAAAATGTATATAGCCAATGAGTAGCCGAATCGGGATTTGAACCCGGGAAGTCTGGCTCCAGACACTGTGTTATTAACAACTTCAAGAAGGAGGAGTGTTTGTTTGTAAAAAATAAACACAAAACAACTTCGCTTTACATCCTGTTCTAGTTTCCTGGGCTGCTCAAGCAAATACCATGAAAGGGCTCTGGTTAAACAATGGGAATTTATTTGCTCATGGTTTGAGGCTGGGAAAAAGCCCAAATCAAGGTGTCATCAAGGCGATGCTTTCTTCCCAGAGACCGTGGTGTTCTCGGGCTGGCTGCCCATGACCCTTGGTCCTTAGCTTGACATGTGGCAAAGCACATAGTGGCATCTTCTGGTCTCGCCCTTCTCTTCTGGGTTCCATTGATGTCCAGCCTCTTGCTTTCTGTGGCTTTCTCTCTGTCTGTCTGAATTTCATTCCATTTATAAAGGGCTCCAGTAATAGGATTAAGACCCATCCTGACTGAGGTGGTCCATACCTTAACCAAAGTAACCTCATCGAAAAATCCTACTTACTGTGGGTTCACACCCACAGGAATGGATTAAACTTAAGAACTTGCTTTTCTGGGGTACACACAGTCTCAAACTACCACACAGCCTTATGTGGAAAACCCTAAAATCTGCCTTCAAAGCTAGAATGAGTGGTTCTTAAAACTTTTGAGGGGATATGCTCCTTTATCAAGAAACTGATGAAAACCATGGTTCCTCTCTCTAGAAAATGCAGATGTGGACAGACAGGCATTTGCATTCAGGTTCAGGGTGTCACAAACCCCACCCAAAGCCCAGGTTAAGAGCTTCCAACCCCGACTCTAACCCTGCAGTTGCCCTCACTCTGTGCTTCATGAGCTTCCTGATGTTCAGGACGTGCCTGTGTGTATGGGGCTGGGGTGGGGACCCTGGTCCCTGAGAGCCCCCACCGAGGCCCTCAGGTGGGACGGCAGTGCTGAGACCCTGCATCCCACAGGGCTGTCATGGGACGTGGGTGTCTCAGTTGTGTGGGCAGGAACCACGCACTTTCTTGGTGGCCTGAATGGTACCTGGGGGACCTGGGGGGACAGTCCATGTTCAACTGAACCAGAAATTGTATGAGTGTGAATGTGTGTGCGCAAGAGAAAATGTATCAGTCAGGGTCCCAGCAGGCAGGAGAATTCTATGCAGATGGTTTAACTGAAGAGGTTTAAGGAAGGGGTTTCTTTCCAAGGTTGGCTGAGGTGGAGGGAACCCCTCGAGGGCTGGTGCAGCTCCTGGTACTAGCAGCAGTGGAGAGCTGTTTCCACCACAGGCTTGAAGGGGCCCTGGGAAGAGACAGGGCTGCTGAGCTCAGGGGGACTCAGAGGTGGTCCTGGAGGGGAGCCCCCTCTCCCAGAACCGTGGTGCCGAGGCTGAACACGAGTGGGAAGAGAGACCTGACCTCCCTTTCCTTCCATCTCCTGCTGATGTCTCCCATTGGCCAAACCCAAGTGAAACCCACAGGGCAAGGAAACCAGGGCTATGCTGTCCAAAGGGAAATGGTCTCCTGGAGCACAGAGCAGGACAGAGGATGGAGCTGGGGTGGGGTGGGGACAGCAGGAGAGTCCCCAGCCCTCAGACAACAAGCCTGGAAATCCTCCCAGGGCTGATTGCCAGCCCTGTGCCTCCTTCTAGGACAGGAGCCCCCCTCCTGGCCTCATAGTTGGGTAAGGGGCAGGAAGACCCTGCTTGGCTGCCCAGTTTGGCAGGATGGCTGCCCACCCACTCCCATAAATCCCAACATCTATGTGTAGCAGAACCCTTGGGAACCGCTTAATTCAATCCCCAAAGAAGTTTCCAGTCTGCCTCCCCTTTGAGGGTCTCAGTGGAATTGATATGTAATTAATGCTGCTTAATTGATATTCTTGGGGCTTAGTCATAGAGATTTTAGGAACCCTCGGGAGCATCTTTTGTCTCAGGTCAGGAGTTTTTTTCCACAGGGTTTGGTTGACAGGGACTGGAAGCAAGCTTTTCAGAGGGTAACTAATTTCCAGGCTCTCTTCACATTTGCACTGAATCCTCCTTTCTCTTCTCATGAAAGGGTACCTTAGGCCCTGCTTAGGGTGCCCACTCACCTTCTTGCTCTGTCAGTGCCCTCAGCAATTTTCACGCCGACCCGTACCTAACCCACGCTTGCCCACCTACGGGATGATGGGAATCACTTGGTAAAGATGCAGATTCCTGGGCTTCCCTTTAGCCTTTGTTCATCAGAATTCCTGTGCTCACCAGTGTGCCCTAGACTGTGGCGTCCTTAGTCCCGGAGTGTGGGCACAGGAGTTCAGAATGCACTGGAAGTGTTGAGGGCTGGCTCAGCTTCAGGTTGCCCATGGTGAGGGGTTAACCCCCCTCCCTCTTCCCAAGCAGGATTTGCTGCACAGCAGTTAGATAGCATGCCTTTATGTGCTTCCCACTGCCCGTCACTAATACCTCATCTCTCCAAGTCCCTTCCAGCTCAGAAATTCTATAATTCTCCGCAGAACGAGATACAGCAGGCAAATTGATTTTTTTTTTCTCAAACATCAGTTCGCTTGTGTTCCTGCTTTCATTAATCGGACTGTGAATTGGGCCTGACAGAGACCTGGGGGCTTGGTGGATTTTAAAAATCTCAGTTTTAGCTTTTTTTTTCCCCCTTTGTTATTAGTCCAAGTAATGAAGGCTATAAACCATCTTCAGTGAGTCCCTGGGTTGTAGAATGTGCAGTTGTTTTTGATGTGCATATGTTAATTACCCACCACCCCACCCCCGCCTAGCTCCCTAGCCCCCTTTTGTGCTCTAGGAGATATTCCAGGGGGGCCTCGGAGTCCCCCTCTTCGTCCCGTTTCCAGGGGAACTCCATTTTCTTCTTCGGCAGAGCTCACTCTCTTGGGAATCCCCCTCTATTGAAGCTTCAAGTGCCATCTTAAAAGCAGTGTTGTCATCTTCCCTAATGGGCCTTTTCCTGGGAGTCTATGCTGGGGCTGGGGAGGGGAGGGAGGCTGCACAAAGGAATACTTGCTCTTCTGGGCTGGGGTTGATCTAAAATCTTGCCAGCGGGATTTTTGGAGGTGTTTAAGGGAGGGAGTCAGCAGATTGGGCAGGAGACAAATCTCTTCCTTAAGAGAGGATCCTCTGGAATCTGGGCATTCACTTGGAACATTCTGGGAGAATGCCATTAGGAGGAATTTCCCTTTTGTCTGAAGGCAGGAGGGATTAAGAATTAGAGAGAGCAGAAGAGGAAAATGCAGGAACTCTTTTGGGACTCTTTTGGGACAACGGGTGTACATTATACAATTGCTCTCAAATTTAGGGCATGGGGCAGGAAGCCAGTCTTATTCAACATGTTGTCCTCCCCATTGCTTGTACACAGTAGGCTTCTATAAATGCTTGTGGAGTAAATCTCATCTTTGTTTGATTTCATTCTATTTGATGAAGGCAATTAGGTAAAGTAGAGTCACGGGCTTTGGAGTTAGACGCACCTGGGTTTGGATTCTAGCTCTGCCTAGCTGTGTGATCTTAGGCAAGTTACTTAACCTCTCTGATTCTGTTTCTTCACTTGTGAAATGGGTAATAACTCAAGAGTTTTTTGGTGAGAACTGATTGCAATAACTTATGAACTTGCTTATCACTTGCTCTATTGAGCATTCAGTAGGGGCTCTCTAAATGTTAGTTTTCTTCTGCTGTATTCACCAATGGCTCTCAACTCCATCTGCACATTGGAATCACTAAGGGAACTTAAAAACCTCACTTGCCCCGGCCCCATCCATTGTGAGTCAGATTTAATTGGTCTATGGTAAGGCCTAGGCATGGATATTTTTAAAAGCACCTGTTAAAGGAATAAACTGCCCCCCCAATCAATTTTATTGATACATATTAATAAATCATAAAATTCATCCAAAGAGTACAATCAATGGTTAAACTTTTGTATAAGTTAAAAGCACAACCCCCATACAAACATAAAATGGTCACGTGACAAAGATTTTATTTCTCATTAATTAATGAAAGAACCAGTGAGATGTTACAACCAGTTCGAATAATTCAAACCACACAGATACAGGCTATCAGGAAATGAATTTATAAATAGATGCAAACCCCACAGGGCCATAATCAGTTGTATTTCACTGGACAAAATTCATTTGCATTTCCATAGATAAGAATCAGTTGCATTGTTCTATGTTTTCTGTAACTTACAGAGATGTGAAATAGCTCAAAGGTAATGGGAGGTGCAGATCCATATGCTGAACTGGAGCCCCAGTCATCTTTCTCTCCCCCCATCCCTTTCAATGTCTTTCACCTTCACAGTGATTCTGATGTGCTATAGGACTGAAGACCCTACCCTAGACCTTTGTATTTACCTCTGTTATCACACCGCGTTGCAGTTACTTGTTTATGATTTATCCCACCTATCATAGAGAATTCCTTAAGTAGAGTTCCTGTTCTATTTCTCTTTGTAGCTCAGTACCTAGCACACTGCCCTCCTACTGCCTGCTTAAAAACTGGCAGTTTGTTGGTTGAGTTAGTAATTGAATTGAATAATACCTCTAGGAAGCAGGCAGGACAAGCAGTAGTAATGACTCTGATGAAGTCACAATTAGCTTGCAATGAAGTTGGGGCGCAAACCTATTGCCATTCCCTCGTTGGATGTTAATTCATTGCTAATGTGAGTCGTGAGTACCCTCTGCGTAGCAGGCACTGGGAGCAGTGAGCAGAAGCAGCCGGCAG
The DNA here is from genome assembly GCA_029593785.1 of Cabassous unicinctus. Taxonomy (NCBI): domain Eukaryota; kingdom Metazoa; phylum Chordata; class Mammalia; order Cingulata; family Chlamyphoridae; genus Cabassous; species Cabassous unicinctus. Next base: position 9,634 of record JAQZBX010053986.1, on the reverse strand, counting down.
TCCTTGCCCTCTGGTTCTTACATGTGGGTGGTGCAGCATGGCCGACAGAGCTCGGACCTGAAGCCACAGTTATGAGCCCTGTGGACCTCGACAAGTTACGTAACTTGTCTGTGCTTCTATTTACTCCTCTATGAAATGGGGAAACCTACGACAGAGGGGTGCTTCAGCGATTAGATAAACTAGTACATACAAAATGTTTAAGCAATTCCTTGCTACGTGGGCCTCTCCATAGGGCAGCTCACAGCATGGTAGCTGGCTTTCTCAAAGTGAGCAAGCAAGAGACGGCATCATGGTTGTTGATAGCACAATCTGGGAAGTGACAACCTATGATTTGTGCCATATTCTATTCATTAGCAGAAAGTCACTGGGTCCGGCCCACACTCAAGGGGAGGCATTACACAGGGGCGTGAATACCAGGAGATGGGGTGCTAGAAGGCTGCCTCCCACAGTCCCTGTCCCTGCCCTCGCATTTACAATTGGGAGCATTGAATAAATACACACTTAAAGTGGAATTGGCTAGAGAAGAACGGTGATCACAGGGGTGGCTACAAGTTCAGCGGGTGCTCAGAAAAGGAAAAGGACCTCCCTGGTTGGAGGAATCAGGAGGGCTTCCTGGAGGAGGTGGCATTAACAGACCTTGAAGCATTAGAGGAAATGCCACTGGGAGAGAAGGGGAAGGAAAGCCAGGAGAAGGGCACAGCAAAGGCCTTGAGGTGGGAAAGTGAAGGGACTGCTCAGTTATCAAGACCGTGCCATTTGGGTAAAGCCCAGATTCAGAGAGAAGGAATATAGCTGGCGATGTAGAATGGAGCCCTAACGTGGATGGTTTCTGTTGTTAGCTGGAGGAGCTCACACCTCGATTGGGAGGGGACCAGGAGAGGCATGGCTTCCATTACTGCTGGAGCCAGGACTGAGGGACTCGGAGCCCAGGGCCTGAGGTCCATGTCTTCTCTTGCAGTTCGGACGGACCGAGGTCATTGACAACACGCTCAATCCCGACTTTGTGCGCAAATTCATCGTGGATTACTTCTTCGAGGAGAAGCAGAACCTCCGTTTCGACCTGTAAGTGGAATATTGTGCAGAGGATGGAGCTGGGGGAGGAACCGGTGATGGGAGGCGGTCAGGGAGGGGGAATGGGGGGGGATGAGGTGGGAGTTCTTCCCACCTGGGGAGCTGGGGGGAGCTGTGACAGCACTGGGAACCCAGGGCTGAGCCGGGGTGAAAGTGACAAGTAGCTCAAGTCCAGCCCCACCTCCCACCATGGGATGGGGAGGGGGTGGGTGCGGACGGAACAAAGGCCCCACCCCCCACTCAGTTCAGTGGTAGGAGGACGCTGGGCAAGCTGCCTGGCTCTGGGGCCACTCTAGGCTCTACTTCCTGGAGCCCTTTTGTCCCCTGGTGACTGGAAGGGAACCCACCTACCTCTCTCCTCTGGAAGAGGGTCCCCTCCAGGCTCCCCTCCCCCAGAGGTAACCTGGCTGAAGGAGTTCGAGGCCTCTGCATGATCCGCAGAAGGACGCAGAGTGCCTCCTTTCTGAGGTTAAAGATCATGGAATTTCAGTCTTGCTGAACAGGTGGGGCAGTTTGTTTTCTTTTCACGGGGTGTGGGGTGGTTAGAGAGGTCCGTGTCCCCTGGGAAAGAAGGAAGTTGAAGGGCTCGAGGGAGTAAAGGAAAAAATGCACCAGAAGGAGATGAGTCTGTGGAGAGTGATGGGAAGAAGCCAAGGTGAGGAGAGTGGGAGGCGGCTCATTGTAGAGAAGTCACAGGGGAGAGAGAATGCCTGCCCCTCTGGGGAGGAGATGGCCAGTGGGCGGTGGGGGGCAAGGGAGGGGAGGAGCCCGTGCTGCACGACCAGCCTGGGCCAGGTGGGGCCATGGACAGGCAAGGTGGTTCAGCCACCTGTGGACCAGCCAGGGTGGCTATTTTTAAAATTTATAATGAGGTATAATATACACAGTACACTATACTTTACTATATAATATATAGCAAATCTTCTGAGTATACTCCATGATACATTTTTACATCTGTTTACACACATGTAACCTCTACGCAAATCAAGACCTAGGGCACATCCAGCACCCCAGAAAACGCCTTCATGCCCCTTCCAGTCATTGCTCCCAGAAATAAGCAGAAATGTCAGAGCTCATTTGATGGGGTCCAGGGGCCCTGGCTCGGCTTCAAGAACCCAGGCGGGGCAGGCCAGGATGCCCTCCACCGGCCTTTACCATTTCTCTGTGTTCCCTGCAGATATGACGTTGACTCGAAGAGCCCTGATTTATCCAAACACGTGAGTCCTGCCAGTGACTGCTAAGTGGTTCTGAAAAAGTCTTTTAAACGATAATCCGGGTCCACCTGGGGCTTCTTGGTGGCACCAAGTCTGCGTCTGCTGCGGAATCCCGTCATTTCAGGGCCCTTCATGCTTCTAGGGGTGAGGTATGGGGGAGGTGGTGATGGCTGTGAACAGAGTGGATGACACTGTCTTTTCTGAACCCTGGATATGCAGGATTTCCTGGGCCAGGCCTTCTGCACCCTTGGAGAGATTGTGGGGTCCTCTGGAAGCCGCCTGGAAAAGCCCCTCACGTGAGTATGCAGGGTACGGTCCGTCTGTGCTGCCTCCCCAGGGATGAGCAACCTCCCGGCCCTCCCCTGCTGAGTGCTGGCCAAGGCTCAGGGTGGGGGGTAGAGCAGTCAGCCAGCCGTGAAGGCATTTGTGGGGTGATCAGGAGTAAGGAGACACCATGTGCCCTGGCTTTGCAGAGCTTCTCACCCAGTTACCTTTGAGGGACCCAGTCTTGGCCATTAGAGCCCCACACTCCATGAGACACCATCTAGTCCATGCCCACTCCCCCATTGCCACCCCACTCATTGTATGGGGGAAGAAACTGAAGCCCAGAGAGGGGAAGTAACTTGCCCAAAGTCACACAGCTAGGAAGTGGCAGAGCTGGGATTTGAAGCCAGGGCTCTGCTCACATAGTATATTCTTCAGGTTGTTTACAGCTTGTCTCAAGCCTGAGTTGGGTATGGGAGACACTTCCCAGCCCACCCTGACCCTGACAGTCTGTGTTGTAGGGTCTTAAGGTGCTTTGAGGGGAAAGCTATTATTCTGAGCAGGCTCTGGGACAAGAAATCGCAAGGCTTCCCACCGTAGGGCCCTGAGGGCAGCTTCAGGGAGCAGCTAGGGCTGGTCAGATGGTGGGGGTGACCATCATCTTATCCGACTTCTGAGAAACAGACCCCACCTCCCCATATGCCAGCTCTGCCTGCATTGCCCCAGGAGTGAGTGCATCTGCCCCTCTCAGCTCCCACCCGCCTGGGTCGAGAGCCCGTGAGTCTTTTGGGTGTACTTGCTTGTCACCTGGCCTGCGTTCTGGGGGGCATTGAGGAAGGCTTCCTGTAGGAAGCAGCATGTGAACTGACCCTTCAAAGACAAGCAGGAGCTAACGTGTGGAGGTTGGCAGAGAGGTTGGAGAGGGGAAACCTATTACCTGCCCCCCACACCCCAAAAGTTTCATGTGTCCAGGTCTAGTCATCTTCCCGACTATAAGGTTGAACAGCTCCTATTTACTGAGCATCTATTCCTGGCTGGACACCAGGGCCAGTGTTTAGCTTACGGGATCACTTATCGACAGTCTCTCCATTTCACATCCAGGACACTGGGGCTCAGAGAGGTAGAGCAGTGGTGGTCAAACAGTAGTATGTAGCAGAACCCCCAGGGGCTTGTTAAAACACAGATGGCTGGGCCCCACCCTCCAGAATTTCCTATCCAGCTGGTCAAGGATAGGGCCTGAGGGTTTACATTTCTAACACATTCCCAAGTGGCGCTGATGTGGTCCCACTAAGGTAGAGTAACTCTCCCAGGGCTTCCCAACAAAGTCCCCATCCTCTGGCCTGTGGCTTTCGGCCCAGCTTTCATGGCTTCCAGAACAGAAACCGGTTTACAAGGATCCGGATGCCAAGCACCAAGTCCACCAGACAGGGGCCCTCTGCTCAAGCATGTCCTGTCTCCTCCCTCTCCACAGGATAGGAGCATTCAGCCTGAACTCCAGGACGGGCAAACCCATGCCTGCCGTAGCCAACGGGTAGGTTGCCCCTCATCTCTGGCTCTGGAGACCTCAGACATTCAGCCAGCCCTGCAGAGGGGGCCTCACAGTCCAGTCTTACCCTGCTGCCCCCCTGACTGTGAATTCAGCTGGGGAGGGGGGGGGCACGCAGAGAGGGTCCTGGGTCCCTCCCTAAGGACCCAGGCCCTATGGGTGCTGGATGGAGGTTCCCACATCACGGCTGGCCCCCGCCCCTCTCCAGGCTAGAGCTCGAGCCCCCGCCCCCCGGATTCCAGTGGGGCCTCGTGGAGCGGGAAGGGGCTCGGTGGCAGGGGCTGCATCCTCTCTCCCTGGGCTGGGTTCTTGTGCCTCTACTTCCCCTCGCCCACCCTTCTCCCTCTCTCCCTGTTTGCTTTGTCCCCTACCCCACTTCCCCTCCATTGCTTTCACTGCTGGATGTCCACCCCCTCCTCATCATGGAGGAGCTGAATGGCCACTTTTCACATTCGCTCACCAGGTGTGGTGGGCCAGCCTGGCTCCGCCAGCCCCCGCCCCGACCATCTGCTTTTGGCTGGTCTCGTGCAAACGTGGGCAACCCAGACTTTCTCCTCACCTCCCCTCCTGGCTGGAGGGTCCCCACCCTGACTCCTTTCTCACCCTGGCTGGGGGTGCAGGGCAGGGAGCATCTGCTCCGGGGACCAGCCCCAGGGTGCCTTCAGCAGCTGGGCATGTTGGCTGGGCAAGCAGAGCTCCTTTGGCCTTCACTGGGGGGGGAGGGGAGCTCCCAGAAGTTGGGGTCCACGCAGTCAGATTGGCCACCAGACCAGCTGGATGTGGGGAAGGGGCCTCCAGCGAAGCCCAGGAAGGTTGGACGCTCACTTATTGGAGAGTAGGTAAGCAGCAGTCGGAGAGGGAGCAGGAGTTGGCGAGAGAAACAGAGAAGGAGAAAGCAAGAGAGAGAGAGAGACCTGAGTGGGGGGAGGAGAGAGAGTGAGAGGAAGGAAGGCCAAGCAGGTGGGAGTGGTTTGGGGCAGAAGGGGAGGGAAAGAAAAATGAGGAAGCAGAAGAGAGAACCAGAGGCAAAGAGGAACAGTGCAGAAGCCTGGGGCAGAGGGGATTTTATTTCCCTGATCAAACAAGTCATGTCTTTGCTACCAGGGAGGACCAGGCACAGGGGTGGGAAGGGGCTTTGGGGCACTCAGCTCACCTGCCCTGGTCTTAGGGGACAAGCTGGCAGTCACTGCCCCCTGCTTGTGGCTTGGAAGGCTCCAGAAAGTGGCCCCTGCTCTGCTTACCGGACCTGGAGAGGTGTGGGCTGTGCCTGTCAGCTCTTGGGGGCTGGCTTCCCTTCCTCCCCACCTCCTCTGTTTGAGATCCTCTCCCTTCAAAAGCTGGTGCTGGGAAGAGCTCCATCAGTGGTTCTCAAAGTGTGTTCCAGCCCCAGGGGGCTGGGATTTATCAGGTGTGCACAATTGTGAAGCAGAGGACAGGGAAGGACATGATACTCACTGAGGGCCTTCTCTGTGCAGGCACTATGTGTGTATATTAGTAAAGTGGACACTGCAGTCATACCCGTTTACAGATAAGGAAACAGAGGCCCAGAGATGTGCAGTGATGAGCCCAAAGTCACACAGCGGCTGAACAACATGACATTTCCCCCCTCCCTCCCAGTGGCCCCCTGGCTGCCCTGGGACCTCCTCTGGGTTAGTCCCAGATACCAAAATGGAATGGGCTGGAGCAGGGGGGAGGGGGGAGTGGCCCCACCTGACCCTGGGAACTTGAATCTCCCCAAGGGAGTCCCCAGCCAAGGGTTCCAGGGGAGGTAGTTCATGGGAGAAAGTCTGAGAAAGCTGCTGCCAAGCGTGGACCAGCCCTCCTGCCTTGCTCCCTCTTGCTGCTCTCTCTCTCCCAAGATGAATCAGAGTGGCTCAGGGCTGGAACTTTCAGGGGTTCTGGGGTCCAGCTGGGCACAGAGTGGGGTGGCTAGCCCACGAGGTCTTTTGCCCACAGAAGTGGTCTTTGGATGGAAAGTTTGAGAACCACTGGTCTGGAAGCCTCCGGGTGAGTCTGGATGCTTTTCCGATTCTAGGACTTTTCACTACAGTCGCCGCCCTTCTCGGAGGGCTCTTGGGGAGCAGGGGGAGGGACAGCTTCAGGCCTGGGGGCATTAGGCGACACTGACACAAGTATTTTAGGACACTCTGTCTTCTGCAGGATGGTGGGGTGGGGGAGGGGAGGATTGGAAAGGCCGAGTCAGGGGGTGCTCAGGTGGTTTGTGTCTTTGTCTTTGTCTGACTCTATATCCTTCTTCTCCTCCCCCCAGAGGTGTCCCAGGGAAGAAATGTGGGACCATCATCCTGTCTGCTGAGGAGCTCAGCAACTGTAGGGTGAGTGGCAGGGGGACCAGGCAGCACCCGGTGGGGGCCGGGCAGTGACTGAGGTCAGGGTAGCCTCCCCGGGCCCCCCTAGGGAACACGTGTCCTAGGGAATGGAGTAGACAGGGCTCTTCATTCTGTGACGTCAGAGCTAGAAGGTGTCTTTCCTTTTTACAGCTGAGCAGACTGAGGCCCAGGAACTGGCAGGAACTCGCCCACAGGCAGTGGCAGAGCTGGGCTGGGAGCCCCCGTCCCCTGCCCCCACGCCAGGGCTCCCTCCGCTCCCCATCGTGCCATCACTCACGTGGCATTGAGCCAAGGCTGCCTTGGCACCAACGCTGGCAGAAAGAGGGGCCTTTTCAGTCTGGGAGCCTGGGCGCTTGGCATTTAGCTGTCATTTTTCACTTTTAGCTTGGGAGTCGAGTGACATCTGCGTGGGGTTGAGGGACTGTGTGTGTGTGTGTGTGTGTGTGTGTGTGTGTGTAAGCCAGAGCCTGCAATTCCAGGCAGCCCTTGGTTTTACTTTTTCTGTGGAGGAGTAGGAATAGGGATGCCTAAAGGGGGAGGCTGACCACATCAGGAAGGGGCTCAGGGCACCTGACCTGGTGGCCAATAATAATAGTAAACTATAATAATGGTTATTATTTGTCAAGTGATGGGCATTTTGCATGTTATCACTACCCCTACAACAGCCCTAAGAGGCAGACACTTGTTATTCCCATTTTACAGATGAGGAAACTGAGGCTCAAGGAGGTTAAGTCACCTGTCATAGGACAGTAAGGGGCAAGGGCAGGATTCTAACCCAGGTCAGCCAGATTCTAAAACTGGGGTTCACTCCTCTAACCCACCCAGGCTTAAGTGCCTCTGAAGCTAATTAGAGCCACAAGGTGGGAAAGTGGTGTGTCCTAGGGAGAGGAGGAGGAGGCAGGGCCAGAGGTGGAAGGGGTCAAGTGTGAGCACAGACAAGGCCTGGGATAACTGGGAACCCAGCTCCCAATGGGGCTGGGAGGGGTGAGGGAAAGAAACAGGGTTTTCTGACCTTCCTGGGAAGTCTGTGCAATCATTATATCAGTTATCTATCAAAATTTACCATATTTGAAATGGAAACTCAGAAATTTTAAAAAATAGATATATATTAATTCATTTTAAAATAACAATAATTGAACCCCATTCCATGTTAACATAAATAACATATCTTTGAAAAATTACTGTATTTTCCAAACTGAAAATCATTTAGTGAGAAGAGTGGCCTTGTTTCGCATTTTGCACATCTCTCTGACTGGCTTAATAGAAGACAGCTGGATTCTCATGAATCTTTTGCAGTCAATGTGTTCTGATATCACTGTCAGGTAGCCTCTGGAAAACTCTGAGTGTTAGCATTTTTATGAAAATAGTTTTGACCTCATGGGTCCCCTGGAAGTTCCCAGTCGATACTTTGCAAGCTGCTAGTATAAAGGTATGCTAGTGTTAGTCAACATTAACTGAGCAATTACTCTGAGCCAGGCACTGTGCTAAGTGGTTTACATGTATCAACTTATTTATCTGATATACTACAATAGATAATATAATATGTAGGATGATGCATTATAATATCTGCTGTATTATGGCCCCCATTTTACAGATGCGGAAACTGAAACAGAGAGAGGTTAAGTGATCTGCCCAAGGTCACACAGCCACTGAGTCAAAGAGCTGAGATTTGAACCCAAGCAGCTTGGTTCTAGAGGCAGAGCCTTTAACCACTAGGATGTGGTGTCTGTGAAAGTGGAATTGATAGTACTGAGCAGTGTAGAGATGGCCAACTCAGCAGCAGCTGCTCATTCTGGTTTGTTCTGCTTGTCTCTTCACCTCAATGGGTCTGGAGAAACCTGACCACAGACGCATACCGCACGCGGATGTATGCACCCAGCCCCATGTCGGCACACAGTAGGCGCTCACGGAGGGTCTGTCATGAATACATGACTGAATGAGTAGGAAGCACAAACAGAACAAATGTTTAGGAGCAGGTTACGATGAAAACTCCTACACCTGTGGATGCTGAGGGTCTGGGTGTTATTGGGCAGAACACAGTTGACACATAGAACAGAGCTTCTGTCGAAGCTCCTGGAGCCTCAGTTTCTTCACCTGTATAATGGGGCTGATAGGATTGCTGTGAGGTTTCAAGGGACTCATGAAGGGGGCTGTGCCTAGCACACACCTGGCTCCTAGGGGCTGCCTGAGAGAGGCATGCTAAATCTGAATTCCTTGAGGACCAAGTTCAGTTCCCCGCCAGGCTTCTAGCCCAGCTGGTGACCAGGTCATGTAAGCGAAAAGTGCGTTGGAAATTCTAAAGCTCTCGGTAATGCCAGTTGCTGTTAAATAGGTCCAGTATTCCGAGGATGGGTAAACAGTCTGCGTCTTATACCTGTTAGGCTCCTCCCTCCTCCTCCATCTTCCCTGGCAGCAGTTTCCGTGTTTCAAGCTGTTGCAGCGCTGGGAGCCTTCCTCCCTTCCTCCTGAGATTGTCAGCTCCTTTTCTTCTAGGGCATCTTTGGCTGGGTTCTGTCCCTAGAACACTCGCAACCAAAAGAGACTAATTCCCAGCATCTGGCTAAATTAAAATAATTATCTCTGAACAGGCTTTGCTTCTGTCATTCCAGCTCAGCATTCAGGGGCAGGATCAAAGGAAGAGGGTGGAGTCTGAGAGACGGGTTTTTCACCCAAGCAGGGCTTCCTGCTCAAATGAATACAATCTGCAGAAGTAGACAAACCCTCCCTTCCCGCATGGGAATGAGCCGGGCTGGGGGAGGGAGAGGGGGATGTGTGGGCGGGCAGGTGGGGGCCGGCAAAGAAATAGGGTGGACTCCAGTGGGCGTCACCAACAAATTTCAGTAGGTTATATAAAATCCTGGCTCATCTAGAATTTAAATATCAAGAAAGTTCCTCCAGATCAGAATGTGATGCAAAATGCTATTCAGTGGTACTCGATGTTGACAGTGATGAGCTGAAGCTCCTCAAGTGCCTTCTGAATCATCAAAGATTTAATTATGCTCAACAGCAAAACTATTGTTATTAAGTGTCACAACGACCAACGTTTGCATGGTCCAGGATGTTTACCAAGATTCTCACCTTTACGGTTTTATTTGATTCTCACCACAGGGCTGGGGGCTGCGTAGGTGTGAGTGACCCCGTTTTACAAATGTGATGAGGCTCACCCAATTGAGTCATTTTTTTTTTTTTTT
>JAQZBX010053985.1:0-18757 GCA_029593785.1 Cabassous unicinctus | reverse complement strand
TAAAAAAAAAAAAAAGACTTGCTGTTGGGTTGGATGTGGGAAGTGAGATGAGGATAAAGATGATGAACAAGTTTCTGGCTTAAGCATCTGAAAATAATAATGATGCTATTTATTAAGAGTAGAAAGGACGTGGAGTAAACAGGCTTGTGGGGGTGGGGTATCAAGAGTTCTGTTTGAGACTTACTAAATTTGAAATGCTTATGTGTCATCCAACTGATGATATCAAGTAGGATGTTGAATATCTAAGTCTGGCATCATGTACACTAAGTTAAGTACTGCAGCAGCAGAGAACACAAAGTTGGTCAGTTTCAACATTACAGATGCACAGAGTAAGTGGTCACCCTGAGAAGCAATGTAGTATCGTAGGAGAAGTCTAGCAGGAAGGTAAGGAAATCTAGATTATGTGTCTTCCCTTCCACTATTTAGACATGAAATTCATTCTAACTTCCTGGAATTCAGAATGGTGCAGTTGTTTTTAATATGTACTCTTAATTCAGAATACTGGTCAAATTCCAGTTGCATTTCTTACTAGCAGCATAACTTCGGAAAAGTTAAGTTCCCTGTGCCTCCGTTTCCTCATCTGCAATATGGAGATATATTTATAACTATTTCACAAAACTGTTTTGGGAATGAAATGAGTATGTATGCATACACAGACATATCTTCTAATGTAGGACCTGACATGCGATAACTGCTATGTTTGCCCTTATTATAAGAAAAATTAGACTACAACAATGTTTTTCAAATTTTGTCCACTGATAAGATCCTTTGTTCAAAACAATATTATGCAGAAACCTAATATGTAAAAGAAATAAAGGCAGAACTGCTTTGGCTGGAGGGTAGAACCTGGAACCTTACCAGTTTAGCACTTTCACCCTCTTCCCTACCATAATCATCACTAAAGAGGAACTTCTGAGACTTTTGTCTAAAAATCAACAGACTAGATATTCTCTTTCAATAGTGAGAGAAAGATAAAGATATTTTCAGACATACAAGCAACAAAAAGTCTAACATCCACTGATCCTCACTAAAAGAACTCTGTTTTGGCAATAAGAAAAGTGAAACTGTAAGGTCAGTATATCTTACTAGAGGACTGTTCTCCACTCCTTAGGTTTTTTGCCATATGGAGGTCCTATTCTTGCATCACAATCCTGGTCTCCCTCACTCCATCCCACCCCCAGCTCTCTCAATTTTCCCCTAAGAAAGAGTGACAATATGACTGGAGAATTTGGAGGAAGAAATTGGATTTACTTAGGCCAGCCCCTTCCTCTCCTCTTCTGATGGGTAACCAGACTGTTGTGCTTTTCCATATGGTAGAATAGGGACACTGAGCCCAAGAGTGTGGAAGCCTGCTCTAGTCCAGCACTGCCTATGAGTTGGTTAGTATGCACATCTAACTCTGGTAACTGGAATTAAGAAGCCCACTAGTCTGCAAATGGGCCATTTTTCCAATGCCACCTCTATTGGTATCAAAGGTCATATTTTTGGTTTTGGTATGCCTTACACTTTTTTCTTATTTCTCAATTGGTTCAGAACTTGGATGAGAAAAGGCAGTACTATTTAGAAAACCTCCTTGACCCCCAATAGTGGGAACAAAATAAACAATAGTGATTCAGAAATGGATAAAATATGTTGACAAATTCCTGAGACAATAAAGATCCAGATCACAAAGAATTTGTTTATCCTTCTGTGGCAGTTTGATATTATTTATGAATTCCAAAAAGAGATATTGATCAGATTTGTAAACTGTGTAAACTGGTTTGTTTCTCAGGACATGATACCCTTTGATTGTATTAGATTTAGCTGAGATGTCTGATTAAATTATGTTAAGATTAAGGCTTTGATTCAACCACATTATTAGACAGCACAGCATTGAGTCCCAGCCCCCTTGGACTGATAAAACAGACTCACACGGAAGTAGACACAGAGAAGAAGAACACAGAGGAAGAGAGACAGCTCATTAGACATGGCAGAGGCCCCGGGAAGAGAGATGAGTCTGATAGTCTACAGCTGACCTTGTGATGAGAACAGAGCAGCTAAGCCTGGAAAGAAACAAGCCCTGGGGAGAGAGATGAGCTTATGTCAGCCTATAGCTGGGATCAGAAGAAGCTGGGACCATGGAGCCTTAAGAGGAAGAAGGAAGGCTGAACCCTCACAGATATCACCTGCCATCTTGCTTTAACACGTGGCAAATGACTTTGGGTAAGAAAGTACCTCTTATGGTACCTTGAATTGGACTCTATAGGGCATTATGACCGTAAGCTTCCACCCCAAATAAATACCCTTTATAAAAGCCAACAGAGTTCTGGTACTTTGCATCAGCACCCCTTTGGGCTGACTAATACACCTGCTAAGAAAATTGAATTGTATTCTATAAAAAGTTGAAGCCCATTAAAATGCCTTAAATAGAATGTGACATGACCAGATCACTATATTTGATTATTTTCTTAGGGTCAGGATACAAAGAAGGAGAGGGCACTGAAAAATGGCATTGGGCTTAGAACAAGAAGGTGGCCAAATTCACTTGCTGCCTAACTTTGTCTAAGGCTATTTCAAATGATGTTGTCATGTTTTCCAAACCAATTGCCTAATTTTAAACAGCTGGCCAGCTGGCTCAGCAAGATTTCATTAAGTCAAGCAACCAGATAAGCAAAACTTGATGTTTGGGATCCTTATCACAGTGTATCTAATATGCTTTACGTCTTTCCATTTAAGGAAAAAAATGAAATAATGTCTGTTTCTTTGCTGACTTCTAAATTTTACATTTTCATAGTGTATCCATGCTGCATTACTGTTTAGAACTAAAACAGGAAAATATTAATAGTCACAGAGAGTTGCCTTGAAAATTAAAATCTGTTACTAGAGAATAGATACTTGTCATTGACAAAATCAGCACAAAATTGAATTTTGATAGAGAACAGATGTATGCTACATTGCGGCATTTTTTTTTTTTTCTCTCTGGAAACTTAATTTTCAACAATGTCAGAGTAGGTCAGGTGCCTAATGGCACATCTAAGCCGTAAACTGACCCTTGGTCCTTTACCTTTCTGAGTCCTCTTCATGTGTGCTATTCCTCTGAGCAGGATGACTCCATCAGACCTAAGGCATCTGATTTTGACCCTGAGATACAGTTTCTGTTTTCTTCTGCAAAGATTTATTAAATTCCATGATTGTCCAGCACTGTAGCATGCACTGAGAGGACTGTGAGGAAAAAGAGAAAATAAGACATAGCCCATAGTTTCAAGGATCTTACATTCTCCTGGGGAAGACCAGAACCACAAATAGAAAACAGTGATAATAGTACCCAGGAAGTATCCTCACCTCCTAATGCATACTCCCTTCATCAGGAAATCCCCTGACATTGTGCTCTACCTGATGAGAAAAGCTGAAGAAACAGAGGGAAAGTGTATCCCCTAGCTAGGCAGATGAGACAAATCAGCCGGGATAATAACTGTCAATAATCAGATTCCTCTACCATCAAGTGGGGTCACTTGGGTACTAAGGTCATTCATCTGTTTTGCTGTTATTATTCGTTTTGTTGTGTTTTGTTTAACACGGCTGCTGAGTGCCCCCTTTGTTGACTCCACTCATCCCCGCCCCCACTCCAAGCAGGGTCCTCTTTTCTAAAGAGTAGAGCTAACTGTTTCCACAGTCCAGCTATTTCCCTCCACACCATTCCCTAGGAAACATATTCGATTAATAATGGAACTCTTTCAATAACAGAAGCCCTGTCCAAACCAGTTGAAACAAAGAAAGACTTATCTGGCTTTCTAACCGGGAAGTTTAAGCCCTGAAATTAAGCATGGCTAGATCGCGGTGCTCAAATTTTGTCAAGAATTTGGCTTACTCACTTTATCTCTCTGTATTTCCCTGGGCATATTCACCTCATATAGCGGCAAAAATATTCACCAAGAGCTCTGGGCTTTCATCATCTTCATAGCTAATATTCCTATCTTTTCCCCCACCCAGTTGTCTCCTTCCTCATAGAGTCAGCAAATGTCCCAGGGATTGTTCTCAAGAGAGATGCTAGGAAGGAAAAAACAAAACAAAACTATATATATATATCTCTCTCCACTTTACTCAGAACTGTTTTAAATTTTTCTAAAAATTTTTACTGCTTTTTACTAAAGGGGAATAAAACATCAAATTACAGTGACAAGAAACTGTGTTGTTTACTACTTTTTGCAGACTTCTCTGGAATTCATGCAAACATAAATGTAATTAGGCCTACTATTTCTTAGTTGCCTTTAATGATTCATTTCTCATTGTACTGCTTAGAACCATCTCTGCCCAACTCTTTTATTTAAGTTTTTGTTTCCAGGATGATGTTCATGGTTTTTTTCCAATTTCTTAATTGCCAACCTTCCTCTCTAATTCATAGTGGCTATACCAGAATGGAATTATGTAGCTGCTAGTTATAGCTTTAAAGAGAGCCAAGTGAAATTTATCTTCTCAGAGAAAAATTCTAGGCTATCTATCCAGATCTAATGTCTTCTGGCTTCATACAGGAAACACTTGACATTTTATCTTTCTTTACTCCAACATTCTTTAACAATAGTTGCCAAACACAGGACCAGAACTCCATCTCCACAGAACTGGAACACAGCAAGCTAGTGTCTGGCTTTGAGGAACCTTCATGAGGAGGGAGGGCAGAGTCCAGGTGCTCTAAGTAAAATGATGAAGATTTCAGACATTCCCCTTAGCTGAGCTGGCCCTATGCCCCTTCCATTCCCTCAAACTATAGAAAAGCGGTTATACTGAAGGAAGAAAACACCAACACTGTATCAGTGGGGAGGTACCTGAGTATGATCAAGATGAAAATAAATAATATAACAAAAACAAACAAATATTTAATGCAAAGTACAAAGAAACCAACAAAAGAAATTAAAGCTTAAAAACAAGAAGGAAATACCTCACAATTGCTTCAAGCCATAGACAAATTTATTAAGAACATACTTTCAATTTTTTAAAAAACGAGCTCAAAAATGAGTTGATGAAACAACAGTATGAGATGAAAAGGGAGTTTGCCAACCTGAGAGAAACAAATTGAGGATGAACAATTGTTCTCTGGCTGTAAAATTCTTTGATTTTTCTCTCTTCCTTCATATAAAATAGAGTTTATGAACTCAGGAAATGCAGTGAACTCATTGAGAAGATTCCCTAGGGTACCACCTGCTACCTACTTTGAAGATAATAGTTTCCCTCTAATTAGGAAAGATCTAGTACTCATGAAGACACTGGTAGAAACTTGGCAGATGTGCATATACACATGTACCACTGGAAAGGAGTAAATATTTGAGGTCTATATAAACAGTTAAAATCTTTGTGATCTTTTAGAAAGAAAACATAAGTTGATAAGTGTGTGCTCGTTATTCTCATGGGCCAACTTCCCACCTACTGCTGCCACCACCACCATTCTCTGCTCTTCTCTGACCTGCTCTTGTCCCAGGAAAGCTGACAACTGAGACTCACCACCTTAGCTCCCTTGTTGGGCAGGATTCCTCCAGTGGGGCAGGAGATCAGAGGGTGGCAGTGGGAGGAGGGAGAGGCAGAGGTGTTTCTTTCCCTCCCTCCGCTTACTTCCATATATGTCTCTGGCAATAGATATGACCCTCCATGTCTTAGTTTTTCTAGGACCATTATGACAAATACCACATACTAGTTGGCTTAAACAATAAGGATTTATTGTTTCATGGTTTTAGATACTCAAAGTCCAAAATCAAAGTCTAAAAAAGCCCATGCTTTCTCCCCCGGTTGGCATTCTGATGCTGGCTTGCCACATTCCTTGGGGTTTCTTGGCTTGCATCTCTGCCTCTGTCACATGGCAATCTGTTTCATTCTCTGGCTTCTTCTGATTTCTGTATCTGAATTTCCTTTTTTCAAAATAAGAACGCCAGTCACATGGATTAAGGTCCATACAAAGATTGAATCTTCAAAGATCCTATTCACAAATGAGTCCACATCTTATCCAATAATAATATCTTCAAAGTCCTATATATAAATGGGTTCACACCCACAGGAATACATTAAGTCTTGAACATGTCTTTTATGGGGCAATTCAAACCCCAACACTCCACAACTCCAATCATACAGGAAGAGCCCCTCATCTATGTTACCACTGTCAATGAACTCCAGTAACATGATTTCTTCCTTGTCCCTTTAGCTCTAGGGGTGATAGCAGCTTCAAGCTGTTGTTAGTTTCTGGAATCTCACTATTTCTTGCTTTTTTCTCTTAACTCTCCCCAACCTCAGCAATAATCCCTTCTTTAACATCTTCTCATTGTAACCATGTAGAGTGAATTCTCTTTCCTGCCAGGATACTGACTGAGTTGCAATAACAGAAACTGACTTTGGCTAAGTTGAGAAAAATAATTTCAAAAGAGTGAAGAAAAACAAAGCTCCACTGAATATGGAATTACTCTCATAGAAAAAAAGACTAGAGATAATAATAGTAAATGCAAAAAGAAAGAGGGAGAGAAAGGAAGGAAAGAAGGAAAGAAGGAAGGGAGGGAGGGAGGAAAAGGAAGGAAGGAAGAAAGATCTATGCTAACAAACATGAAATATAGAAAAAAAGGATGCAACAAAAGATACTGGATCATAAAGAAACAAACAAATAAAGCAGAAAAAAATGTATTTGAAAAAAAAAACACGAAATTTTTTCCTGAAATGAAGAATATAAATGCTGCAAACTGAAAGAACACACTGTGTTTGAAGTAAATTTGATGTGGAGCAGTCAATGGCAATTTATATTCTAGTTATGCTACTGAGCTTCAAGGATAAAAGAAAAGTGTTCAAGCATAAAGACAGAAAAGCAAATCACCATCATCATCATAGGGGAAGAAATTACCCTGTCCTCAGACTCCTTTACAATGGAGCTCAATTCTACAAAGTTCTGAAAGAAAAAGAATCATAGTTATAATACATTATAATATTTTTATATGTTAAAAATAATTTTTTAAAGCCTAGAAGGTAGATAGACATGAGATGGCAGAAAGTACATGACTGCTAATATACTCATTATTTATAGCAGGGAATTGCCCCATTCTATAAAAATTGAGACCTTACAAAACCAAAATGGTGCTCACTTCGGCAGCACATATTCTAAAATTGAAATGATACAGAGAAGATTAGCATGACCCCTGTACAAAGATGACACATAACAACCAAAATGACTCCAGTCTCTTCAAATTTTTTTCTCCAACATTTCTTCCATAACCTTAAAGGAATATTTTAGAGAGTATCTTTTATGTAGAAGAAATATTTATTTGAAGTTCACACTTCTATAGGGATTTCGTTTGTTTATTCATTTATGTGTTGGTCAAATAGAATTTTTTTTAACATTAGAAAATCATTTATACTGTATAATATTTAAAAATATTTTTCCCTGTCTCTATTTCTTAAAGAAACATGTCTGGATAAAGGTCATCTACTATTAACACTGTTTTTTTCTATGTGGTAAGATTTAACTGATTTTTAAATCTCCATCTTTGTGCTTTTCTGCAGTGTTTGAATTCTTTATAATAAATACACTTAGTATTTATCTTAGAAAAGATAAAATAATTTATTTTATTTTTAAAAAGACTGGAAACAAGCCAAAATGTTAACAACTATTAACTCGTATGGAGGGAAATGAATAGTTATCATGTTCCTTTAATTTTTAATAAAAGTTTATTTCATGTATTTGCAAAATAAAGTACTGGACTTCATTTGAGAAGATGTAGAAAAATTAAATAATCTGAGACAGAATGTGGCAGGCTAAGGAGTAGTCAAACTTTAGATTCAGTCTAACTTAATTTATCAATTATCTATTCTTGCATAACAAATCATCCCAAACTTAGATGGCATAATATGACAACATTTTATATACATATGACTTTGCAGGTCAGGAATTTGAGCAATGCACAGGAGAATGACTTGTTTCTGATCCACAATGTTTGGGTACTCAGCTGAGGTGGCTTAAGTCTTGGGGGTTGTCTGGAATGGCTCAACTGGGGACATACATTCGCAGTCTCTGTTCTGACTCTCAGCTGGTCACCTCGATTCTGGCCTTCCAGACTACCACGGGCTCCTCATATCATGGTGGTCTAAGCGTTCTAAGAGGAAACATTCCAAAGAAGACAAGCCCCAGAGTTCAAGCACTTATTTAAGCTCTGCTTCTGTCATGTTTGCTAATATTCCATTGGCCAAGGCTAGTCAATGGCCAAGCCCAGACTCAGTGTGGAAAGGAACCTGTACCCGTTTGGAAGTTTGATGTAATTATGAATTCCAAAAATCGATATTGAATCATGCTCGTAAACTGATCTGTTAATCTGGGCATGATTAAGTTTATGATTAGGGCGTTAACTGGGCCACATCAGTAGGGCGTTAAGCCCCACCCCTTGGTGGGTGGGCGAATCAAATATAAAAGGCAAGGCAAAGGATAGAGGGAGCAGTTTTTGAGAAGCAGTTTTGATGTTGGAGCTTTGATGTTGGAGAGAAGACCCCAGGATAGAGACAAGCCATTCGCCTGAGAGTTCACAGCTGGCCTTGTGGAGAGAAGCAAAGCCTAGAGAGCCTCATAGTCTACAGCTGACCTTGTGGAGGAAACGGAGGGGCTAAGCCCTGAGAGAAATGCAGCCCCGGGAAGAGAGGAACCCAAGAAGCCTGAACCGTGGCAAACGTAGGCAGCTGTCTTGCTCCAACACGTGGCAATGGACTTTGGTAAGGGAAGAAACTTACGCTTTGTGGCCTGATAACTGTGGACTTCTACCCCAAATAAATACCCTTTATAAAGACCAACCAATCTCTGATATTTTGCATTAGCACCCCTTTGGCTGACTAATACAGGACCCCACCACAAGGAGTTTAAATCTCAACTATACATGTATTTATGGCCTTGACAACTGATTTAGTTTATCTGAGTCTCAGTTTCCTCCTCTGCAAAATGAAGATAACAATACTCAATTTACTTGGGTTTAAGGATTAAATGAGACAATAAAATAGCTAACAGAGTACCTAAGAAGTAGTAAGTGTCTGATAGATATTAATTTCCACTTATTACACACTTGTAAATGATATTTCTTGTTAATAAATTGGTTGCTCATAAATTGCCATTTGAGTAAACCTCACATTTTTGTACAGTTAAGATTAGCATTGGTTTAAATCTGCTTTTTAGTGCTTTTATTTATTTTGTGTTCCCCATAAAAATTATGTAAGTCCTTCCATGTGGTAATTATGTTATTTTCTATTTCCTATGGGTACCATCTTATCTTAATTTTATTTGTATGGGCTTCTAATTTGAAAGTACATTTTCCATTTAACTACTTAGAGCGGGTATTGTTTTATTTTCATCCAACCTTTGAGATAGGTAAAGAAATCATCTTCCTTACTTGGCAGTTGGGACAATCATAGCCAAGAAAGGCTGAATGAATATCTAAGGTCATACAATGGCAGAGGTAAGGCTAAGTCCCAAATCACAGTCCTCCTTTTCCTTGAATCTCTATTCCATAAAATCTTCTTCCATATCCTCATGGGCCTCTTAGGGAATCTATATGAACATTCCAGAAATGTTGCTATTGTTATGATTGTACACTCTTTTTCTAACTTGATTCCCCGCCCAGTAGTAGGAGGGAAATTCACAGTAGCTAATAGAACTTAATTCAGTTTCTCAAGATATCAAGCATAAGCCTGTTATGGGATTAGTATGTGTTTAGCATTGTATTCTTGCTGTAAAAGAGCTAGTCTCTCTTCATTTAACTGAAATAGGCCTTACAAATTCACCAATGAACTGGATAAATGTTTAAGGAAGACTCCTTAGAATACACCTATTTTCTGCCTTGAGACTTTTTTCTGCTTTCAGGCTGTATCTTCCTTTAATATGAAAAGATCAAGGCCTCATAAAAATACTGGCAGAAACTTGATCTTTGCATATGTGCCTCACACACAATTGCATGCGTGTGCATGCATGCACACACATACACACATTGGAGGAATGGAGTAAACATGTGATGTCTATAAACTGATATGAAATGTTAAATATTGTATGAATCTTTAGAATGTTAGCACACATATAGAAGAATGCAGAATCTTGTATATCAATTACGGATCTTTAAGTGCAAGAACAAAGGCTAGTTCTAGCAAATTTGAAAAATAGGGGAATGGATGTAGCTCAAGTGGTTGAGGATCTGCTTCCCATATACAAGGTCCTGGGTTCAATCCCTGGTACCTCCTAAAAAAAAATTTTTTTTTTTTTTTAATAAAAATGAATTTACTAGAAGGGTATGGGATGGCTCAGAGAATCAAAGCAGCAACCACCAAAGTGTGATCACAAAAACCAGGGACCAGGGTAGTTCCAGCAATCCAGGTATCAGGAACATACCAGTGGTTTTATCAGGTCACTTCTGTGGGGATGAATTGGCTCTATTTTTTCTATTTTTGTATCAGACGGGATACTTTGATTGATAGTTAACAAGTCTGAAAAGTTATTCTCAGAAGGAAGTTATAATGTTATAACCAGAAGAAGGAAGAAAAGGATAATAGACTGCTTAAAATAAAATAAAAGTAATTTAAAGATCAAAATATCTTCTTTAACATATAATACATCTTATAGGGGGAAAGATTTTCCTCAGATAAACCCCATAAATTAAGCTGATTTAAGATTATCCCATTTAATCATTATATAGACTTATTCTAGAAAGTCCCAGTACATCAAGTTAGATGTAGTTTTATATTATTTTCTTATTATGCTACTTACAGTTACCTGTTTTATTGTTATTAAACTTGTCATTTAAAAACATAAGCAGCACAATATAGTTCATTCTGAACTGCACTTTCTTTCATCACATAATTACATTAGAAAACACTCAGCCTTCTGCTACAATGAGATAATACAATTCCTAGGTGTTCAAAGGCACATGGCAAACAATGCCTAAGACAGGATGTTATCTTACAGTGAAACATGCCTACCTCTGAGGGCTTTGTTTTACCAGGTGAATATTCTTCTGGAATTCTGACAGAGCTGTACGAATAGGAAAGCCACTGACTGACAAATCATTGCATACCAAACACCCAGAGAAAAACGACACTAAGAATTCAAAATAAAACAGTGAATGCATTTTGGAATGAATTTTGAAAAGCACATTACATGGAAATTAAAACCTTTTTCACAAACTGCCATAACTTTTTTCCTTGCTTATTATGAGGTATCTCAGTAGATTTAGGTATTTCATAGCTATAAATCATTTAAATGAGGAAATAAAGAGCTGGGTGGTTATTGGTGTGTGAGGTGTTGCCCCTGAATTCATTCAGGGAATGGCATATAGAGTTCTGATTCTGTTAGTTCTATAGTAAACAGGACACAATTTTTCACAAGGGTGAGTAAGGACTCTGTACAGTATGAACCCATAGAATTTTATAAGTTAGAGGATTTAGAATTAGAAAGACTTGAGATACCATCCAGTCCAGGCCCATTGTATAACAATTTCTCTTGTCATTAGAGTGGTTTATATGTCTTCTCCACAGTTAGCAGTACTCCAAGTTGTACCAACTTTAATTCATTCTTGTACTACCCACAACAGAAAGGAAAAGTTTACCAGAATGTCTAGGAAGGGTTTTAAGCTGTTTTATTTCACCAGGATGTAGGGGGAAATCATGATGAAAATATAAGCCAGTCTACCATCTTTTGAGTGCCTTAAAAAAGCTCAAAATCTGCAATATGGTAGAGAGCTAAGAGGTTACTTCTTTATTTATACATTCCCTATTCTGTTCTAAAGCATATTTCATGGTGTCTTTAGAAGTCTACTAGCAAAACTTTATTTCCCAGAGAAGAATCCCCTCTGTGCCATCTCAAACTGATTATTCTTCAATGACAAAATACACTTGTTCCTAAGCACCTTTCCCATGACTTGATAAAGCTAATTATTAGAAAAGTCTCCCTTATATGGGCTCACATATCCTCTCCTATAAGGTACCAGCTGTTCAGCTTAATACAGTCTAACTTTCAAGACATTATTCAACACCATAATCTGTCCATAACTTCCCTTAACCCTAGAAATTCTTCTTCCTGTATCAAAGACATTGTCTGATGGAATCACTCCATTCTTTGTCATGGATAAATATCTCTTCTGATGTTGATGGATAAAAGTAAATAAATAAATCCTTTAAAAACATGTATAGGGGAGGAAGATTCAGACTACAGTTAGTAGTAATACTTTGACGATGCTCTTTCATGATTTGTTAACAAATGTTTCACAACAATGCAGGATGTTTGGCGGGGGCGGGGGGGGTGATGTGTGGGAGCCCTATATGATGTTTTGCATGTTTGTTTTGTAAGATCACAATATTTACTGAATATTTATAGTTTATGTATGTTCATATATGAGTGATGTACTTCATAAACAATAAATTGTTTAAAAATTAAAAAAATAAAAATAAATAACCACCTTCTGATCTTTACATATACTTAACCTGAAAACCAGTGTTTAAGAGACAGGGATAAAGAGCGGATGTGTATTCAAACACCTTAAAAATGGCTTTCAGAAGATCTCATTTCACAAGAAAAAATACATAGTTATTTCAAGTTCTAAATTCCCATAAAGCATTACATTGACATAGGTGTAGGATCCAGCGCATGTTAAGTACTTACTCAATCTGTTGGGGGCTTATTTTCCAAGTGATTGTACTTGACATGGATAGAGTACACAAAAACAATGAGGGACAAACTAGTATTAAACTGTGCGTGGGGACAGTGGTGGTGGTGGTAGAGGAAGCCCTGCCAGATGTGGTCCTCATCTGACTCCATGAATACAAACAACATCCAATTATACATGACATTTAGGCAAGCTTATTTTATAATAAACTTTGGATTCTTGAGAGGCTTTTACGAAATTTTGGCAACAGGAGCCCACAACTTTAGTTAAAATAATGATATGAGCTTTACACTAATATTCCAGTACCCACATTGATAAGACATCAGAAGACTGAGTTCTAAACTAAAGTACAGAATGTATCCAAAGACTTAATCCTTGGACCTGACTTCTTTTCTCTATCTATACTTGGTATTTTCATGGCTTTAAATATCATCTATACTCTGGTGACTAGTAAATTCTCTAGTCCAATTCTCTTACCTAAACTCTAGACTCAAATTCAATTCCCTGTTTGACATCACTACTTGGGTATCTAACAGACACCTCAAACTAAACATTCCTAACACTGAATCTCCAAATCTGCTCCCATTGTAGCCTTTGCCATCTTAGTTAACTGCAACTCTCCCTTTTCGATTGCTCAGGCTAAAAGCCTTGGCATCATCTTTAATTCCTCTTTCATTCTCACCCCAAATCCAATCTTTCAGCAAATCATTTTAGCTCCACCTTCAAAATACATCCAGAATCTGAACTTTTTTCATTACCTCTAGCACCTCCATCTGGTCTGAGCCACCATCTTCTCTTGCCTGGATAATTGCAACCATCTCCTAACTGGTTTCCTCATGCCTGTCTATTCTCAACATTTAAAAAATCAGAATAATCCCCTTAAAACTAAGTCCAATCATATCATTCTACTACTCAAAATTCTCCAGTGTCCCCTTATCTCATTCATAATAAAAACCAAAGTCCTTACCATGGCCGAGAAAATTCTACACATATTTACTTCCCCCACAACCTCATCTCCTATGACTTGAAACCTTGCTCATTCTGCCCCTGCCCTGGCCCTGGCTTCCCAAAGATGTCATCATGCTCCTGGCTTGAGGCCTTTGCATAGGCTTTCCCCAGATATCCTCAGTATTTATACTCTCATCTCCTGTTATGGGTTGAATTGTGTTCTCCCAAAATACGTGTTCCAGCCTCCCCCCACCCCCAGTCCTATGAATATGATCTTATTTGGTAATAGTGTCTTTGAAAATATTGTTAGTTAATATAAGGCCAAACTGAATCAGGGTGGGCTCTAATCCAGTGTGACTGGTGTCATTATAAGAATGGGAAAATTTGGACACAGATAGAGTGGAGAACACCATGTGAGAACTGGGGCAGAGAATACCACGGATAACTGGCAGGCCACAGCCAGGAGCGAGACATGGAACAGATTCTTGCCTACAGACTTCAGAGGAAACATGCCCCTGCAGATACCTTGATTTTAGATTTCCAGCCTTCAGAACTGTGAGAATATCCATTTCTGTTGTTTTTAGCCATGCCATTTGTGGAACTTTGTTTTGGCAGCCCTAGCAAATAAAGACAGTTCCTTAAATTGTTGCTCAAAAATGTCACCTTCTCAGTGAGTACCTCCCTGACCACCCTATTTAAAATTTACCCTGTGCACCCTGAACTCCCTACCCTCCTTTCCTGTTTCTAATATGCTCTATGATTTACTTTTTCATTTGTTTTTTTACTGTCTGCCTTCCCAGATTATAAACTCCAAAGAAGTTTGTCTATTTTTTTTTTCCCCACTGTCGTATTTCCAGTAACCAGAACAGTTCCTGGAACAAAAATAGGTTTCAAATAAATGTTTTTTGGGTGAATCAGTTAATGAATAAAGAAACCTAATTGGTTCTGTGGCCCTGATAGAACAGGTCACTTAACCTCACGGGCATCTATATCCTAATTTGTAAAATATGATTCATGATCCCTATTAAGAATCTTTCCAAGCTCTAAAA
Source organism: Cabassous unicinctus (assembly GCA_029593785.1). Taxonomy (NCBI): domain Eukaryota; kingdom Metazoa; phylum Chordata; class Mammalia; order Cingulata; family Chlamyphoridae; genus Cabassous; species Cabassous unicinctus. The sequence goes on along the minus strand of JAQZBX010053985.1, from coordinate 4,134 downwards.
TTAAAGTCATGGTCATAGATCCGTAGATATGGAAGGAAGCCCAGTGAAGCTCTAGGGCAGAGACTCCCTGTTTGAAGGCTGTTGTAAAACTGAGCTAGCTGGCTATGAGAAAAAACATCCAGTGGTCTCTCTGATAAAGACTGAATTGCGACATAACTTGCTGCCTAGGTGACTCAGAGATTGCACTATCCTCTCTCAGAGAGTCAAATAAAATCTGTCTGATGGTTTCATTCTTGTATCTATTTGCTTCTTTGGGCAACCCAAGCAGTGTTCACTGCCACCGCTCAGCATGATTTTATGAATGCTAGCCACACTACAGAGTTTCAAGGGATGAAATATCTAATTAAAATGAGACTTCTGGAGGGAAAAGCTTTCAGAGAGTAGTAATAGGACTAGACAATTTTTAACAAAAAGAATCTGAGATGAGGAGTCAGGGGAACCAAGTCCTAATTCTGGTTCTGTCACTATCTGTGAGACTTCAGTGAAGCCACTTAACCTTTATGCCTCAGTTTCCTCATGTGTCAAATAGGGATTTGCCATCCCTCACAGGGTAATTGTGGGGAGTACATAAGATAACAGATGTGGAAGGACTGTCAAAGTTTATAAATGCCGTACACATGTTAAGGAAGTGTTTCATCCTTTTAAAACACTAATAATGTGTTCAATGCTGAAAATGGCAGAGAATTAAATGTTACCTTTGTTCATAAAATGATGAGATACAGTCCTGCAGGCTCACAGTCTTCCTAACAGGATATGACATGAACACTGGGAGTTACTCCAGGGAAGAAGCTGTTGACAGAATGGAAAAGTCAGGCATATGCAATTACAGTGTTGAATCCAATCATCACCATAAATTCAGGGTAGATATTTATGGATCATCATGGGGATTGGGAAGAACATGACATTCTGGATGGGTAGTAGGAGAGGACTTTCTTCAAAAAGGTGACGTTGTTAAAGACAAAGTCATTTCCAATGCAAGAACTGAATATTTTGCAAGTTGTACAGGCTTTCTATTTGACAGACCCTGACATTTTTTGCATATTGAAATTGAGTTTGGTTACCATGAAAGCACAGTAGATATTCTGAGTACCCCACCTGATACCAGCACAGGTGTAATCAAGACAGATTGTAATCAGGATGCTTTCTCTGGCTCCATCGATAATGACAAAGTCCATGTTTTCTTTTTTCCAGGGCCCAGCTCAGAAATCAGTGCTGATCAAACAAAGCACGCCTTCCCTTTGGCAGTAGATTTCACTTGGCAGAGTCTGTATAGGGATCCTGGCAAGCAAGAGAATCATTTTTTCTAAGCTGTGGCCAGTCCCTGGAAACAAATCTAATCATAGTACAGTGTTCCAAGGAGGGAAGTGAGAAATTTTCAGAGATGGGGAGGACGTAAGATATGAGAATAACCGTAACAAGATCCTTAAAGAAAAAGCAGCATTGGATGAAATGTTACATGCCCTACAGCAGCTGCAAAGTACCTAAGTAAGTGTCTATTAAAAAAAAAAAAACCTAAATCATGTGTTAATGAGTTAAAGGATGAGAGCCTAGTGAGGGTAGGCTAACTCTCTAATAATTGCATTCATCTGGTTGCAGAATCAGAACACTCAGCCCTTAGAACCACTAGGGACTGACTCACCACTGTACGGAGCCCAGCTGTTATTTCTGAATGCGATTCATGTGGCACAACCAGTTTGGAAGAAGAGGGAAATGTGTACTCTACGTTATGCCCAGTGTGATTTGGTCAAGGTCACATAGATAAGTTCTACAAAGGAAGCATTATTGCCTTTGTCATTGAAAACAAACCTACTTTTGGAAGACAAGCTCCTTATAAATACACCTTTTTTTTTTTAAGTGAGTTTAAACCTATGTAAACATGAGGAGATTCTTTAACAGAAACACTCTCTTCTGCCTTTCTATGCCAAAACCTTCTTTCAACCTTTAAAGTTCTCAAAACTCTCCTGTTTTATATTCTTGTTTATGGTCCTTCCAATGTCTTTAGACACTCCTTAGAATTTGTATAGATTCTTATATAACCAGAGAATGCAATATCCAGGCCCTACAAATATTCTGGTTACCAGAGAGTTATGCTTCTGACATACTATATAAAGTTTCGAACAACAATAGTAGATAGTTATGTTATGTTATGTTATGTTATGTTATGTTATATTATATTATATTATATTGTAATTGTATAAATATACCTCTGCTGAATGTAGTGTAATTGCCTTCTGGTGACTTCTAAAGCACTTTGAGATCCTGATGTGTCTCAGTTTTATTAGTGTTCATAGCAAACAGAACATCTTTGCCAAGGTGCTTGTAAGTAGAGCATTATGTTTAATGGATTCTTCGTAAACACAACTACATCTTTGCCCCAAAACAATTTGGTATGTCACTACCTCTTAGTAATCCTAGGCATTTCTTATCTACATACTTTCCAAGATTAGCCCTATGAAGTTTCCCAGATTAAACAAGATTAGGGATGCTCTAATATATTTTAAAATATTTACTCTTAATTATATTTATCTATGCCTCAAGTCTTTTCCATAATAGCCTCTTTCTCATATTAGATTTCAAATCTTTCCAGGTTCAAAAATTGTATTTTACACAGCAGTTTTCTCTCCACAATATTTAGTTTAAGGCTATGCACAGATTGAGTTCTCCATAAAGGAGGCCCATTGATTAGTGCCTGCTGACTAGGCAAAAATAACCAATATATTGTTAAGCAAATATCCAAAATGTTCACTGATATTATGTAGATCTATGGTTTTCCAAGCAGGTTCTGCAGAGCTTTGGAGTTCCAGATGTGCCACACTGACCACCATGGCATGACTAGGAAGCTAAACTCACTTCTCCCTGTGTATCCCATACCCTTCAGCCTGAACAATTCTGTCCCTATCGTTTTATATACTGGTATTCCACATAAGTTTATTTGTAAAATGGATTTCACTGCATAGATATTGTTTGACAATAACTAATGTTGACCCAGCTACTGGTTGACTGTAAATATTTCACTTTGGTTCATCTAGTCACTTGTTGACAAAGCTACTAGAGCAGTATCAGTGATGTGGACAAGCTCTTTTCTTTGGTGAAGAAATACTTTTAAAAGGTTTAGCAAGGGTTCAATACAGAATAAAGCCCAGGTACTGCAATGCTTACTGTCCAAAGCAGCATTATGCTGCTTAACATTCATTTAACATTTAACAGAGTTTCCACTCTATATTTTGAAAGCCAAATAAGAATGTTTGTTTTTGCTTTGAAAAGATGAAAGTGGATAGTCCATCTAAAGGAAGATTTGGGTTAGAAATTATTGGAGAAACACATTCACATATAGTTTCACTCTTCTCCACATTGGAGTTATTACCCAGCATTGTAGCTGGACTCAAGAGATTTTGAATGTAGTAATGAATTGCTGCAAACCTTCCAAGAAAGGCAGAACCATATGTTTCAGGGACTTATTTGGAGGCTGCAGCTATAGATAAGGATGTGGGGAGGGAAGCTAGCACTTCTAAAGTGAATTGTGTAAGGCTATGAATTGAAATTCATTGCTAAAGTGGATGAAGCTGGAATGCATTTTTCCCATGCTGTTTTGGGTGGAATTTGTCATGGTAGTAGGAAATAGAATACTAAACTTTATAATTTGCTTTCCAGTGATTAAAGAACAGACTGTCCAGATTCTTTGAATTTTCATGCTTTATATATTTATATATGACATATTATCTGGATGGCTACAATTAGAAACTCTATGAAGCTTAGGCAAGATCAGCAAAAGGCTACAATACGAGGCTGAAACTAATGAGAATTACAATACAGCAGATGAAAAGAGCCAGCTGTATAAGTTCCATATCTCAGAGATCTTTTCTTTTTCCTGAGGAGATCCAATTCCAGTCAAGGAATCAAATAGAAGTAACTAATTAAATTAATTTATTATTTGAAGAAAGGATGAGATGTGTTTGTGGAAGAAGAGTAATTCACATTGAGGCTAGAAAAAGGGGAACCAAAAATAAGGATTCATAAATATTTTTTTCAGCACTATCCAAGAAGAAGAGAGACCATATTTGGGTGGACTGTGGTAGACCCCATCATTGAAGAAGGGTGGTTCCCTAAGGTTTTCTTTTTCTTTCTTTCTTTCTT
>JAQZBX010053984.1:0-18752 GCA_029593785.1 Cabassous unicinctus | reverse complement strand
CTAAAATGTGCAAATTTCCTTCAGATAATAAAACAATAATTTAAAACACATATCAATTAAATTGATCTCTTTAGCTGAAAGCCACTTGCTTTTAATTCCTCCTAAATTCAAAATTCTATGCATAAAAATCAATATTGTATCCAATATTTAATGGATACATAGCATGTGCCAAGAATTGTTTCCCTAAAGCATTCACTGACATTTTAAGAAAGAATAGCAATATTTAAAAATTCATATAAATTCAACCATTTCCATGTGCATTCCTTGAAACCTGTCAAGAACTATATACATATTTATTTAATTTTAATTATCATTTACCCAAATATAATTTGCATTACATTCATTTGAATATAAGTGGTGTGAATGCAGAAATAAATAAAGAATCCAATGCAACAGAATAAAAAGCACAGATACAGAAATGCTCATTATTGGTAATTTAGGAACACATTATATGATAAATGTAGATAATGATAGTATAGTTTCAAAAATTTGCACTTTCAGTTAATGGTTCTAGAACAGTTGGATATTCATAGATAATTTAAAAAAAAAAACACTTCTATCTCTCAACATGCACCCATAATAATGAATAAGGAATGAATATGAAAGTCAAAACCATAATGGCTTTAGAGACTAACATTGGATAATATCTAAACACCAGCCTAGGTAGTTATATGTCATATAAGAAGTAAAATTAAAACTACTATGGAAATAATTTATTATAATAGAATTGTGAATTACTTTACCTCAAAAGATATAGAAAAACTGAAAACTCTATGTAACAAACTGGGGAAATGTACCTGTCCATAGAAAATTTAAATTAATATTAAAGTTCATTAAAATTTAAAACACATTTGCATACACTAAGCACAGAGGAATCATTTGAAAGAGCTGACAATATTAAGTATTAATAAGGAAGTTGAGCAAAGGGAATTCTCAAACATTACTGAGGTGTGTATTAATTTGTACAAACTATTTTAAGTGTAAGGTATAAATTTTGTTAGTACATTATACTAGATTGAACCATCAATATTCAGTGCAGTGAGATTTGATTATTCAAGATTCTTTTCCATTTTCTGTTGACTATTGCTCTCCACATTGGAACCCATGCTGATGGAGAACAATCAACTCAAATGTCAAATAGAATATAGAATGAGTGCATTGCCCCCATGCTTCTGGAACAAAGTAGTACCTCCTTAACTGCTCAGTATTTGAGAAGCAGCTCCTGATGTACATTTAGAACTACTCAAGATTTTGTCCTAAACCACAGAACAACCAATAACTATAGGAAAAGTGCTGACCTTGTGAGCTGGGTTTGAGCAATCCACTAGACCACTAGGGTATTTTGCACTTCCTTCTCTGACAAATTTTAACTGCAAATTTTCTTGTTTGTTAAAGTATGTGTGGAGGTAATGTTTCTAATCTTAGCCACAGAGTAGAACAAAACATGAAGCCACAAAAGAAACATATTATTGTAAGGAAGAGGTGGCAGAAAGGACTTGAGAACAAGTGTAAATGTGTTTAATATAGCAACAGTAGAATAAAAAATTCCTGGGTGGATCAAATGGACAAAATACAAACATGTTCCAGTCAACTGTCTATTTATTCAAAATTATATAGATATATAAAGAGATAAAATAAGCATGCTCAATAAACATATTTATGCCACACTCTCCATCAAATAATCAATACACTTTTAGTGCAAAAAAATACATTTATCCTTTTTCTGGATGAAGACATCACCAGAATTATGGTCAATAAACAAAAAATTTATAATCCTTAATGGTAAAGACAATGAGATGGAACTCATGAATTGATACTTATTCAGTTAGAAAACAACATATTCAAATTGGTGCCTAGTGAACAGTAGAAGAACTCTTTAATACTATATATAGAAACAGAAACTGAGATTGATTAGTTTTTTGTTTTTTATTTTTAAAGAAGCTTTAGCTTACATAAATGTTGCAAAAAATACAGAGGATTCCTACGTGTCCCACCCCTCCCCCTACACTTTCTCACATTAACAACATCCTTCATTAGTGTGGTACATTTGTTATAATTGATGATTCTATTATAGACACTATTATTCTAACAATGGGATTTATTTTTGATATCTTACACTTCAGAAATATGGAGCCATTTGCAGAGAGAATGATCATTTAATACTGAGACTGTGAGTCTAAGCTTCAATCCTGTTATGTTGATTTAGATTTTGCTTAGCCTCATAATATTGATGCCAAAAGCATTCACCCTTCCATCAGCTGCTATGAGCATATTTAAAAATATCTGAGGGTAATTCTCTATTGAAATAGTAACTGAGAATATTGTCATTAGAAACCTTAGGCAGCATTTGTGAATTGAAAACCGAGTGGAAATATACGTGCTACACAAATTAATTGGACATTGATAGGACCAAAGCAAATTGTGGCAACTCTATCCTACATATCAATAAACAAATGCTAACCAGACTTTTAACACCAAGGAATGGAGATCCTAAGCAGCTTTCAGTTTCTTCTGTCATAATTTAAACTAATCTAAAAACTACAAAGCATTTTAGGCAAATATTTTAAATGACTTCAAATGTACGAAGACAATTATGGCAAGAGTGGGAAATGCATAACCAAAGTTAATATACTCAAATAGAAAAAGCAGGATTTTGCATTTGTATTTTACTAATCATAAAATAAATTACAGATTTATGAATGCTATAGTGCTATGGAAAACTAAATATCTATATATGCATTATATTAAACATTAAAAAGGTCATTTTGGATAGTGTAAAGAGAGTTGAAGATTATTTCTCATAATGAAGTACTTAAGTACAAATATGAAGAAAATAGGGAAGGATAAATGATCATCTGAATGTTGAGATAAAAATTAATTTAGCAATTAAATATTATAATAAAAAAACTAGAAAAATATTAATGTTAGAAATACTTAATTTTCTTGATTGCCATAGCCTACTTTATGATAGCTACATTAATTAACACACATGCTTAGAAATAGAAGTATATTTCACTCAATGTACTGTCCTCAAAGTTCATCTATGTTGACATATTTATATCCTTAGTTCATTTTTTCTTACAGTCAAATAATATTCCATTGTGTGTATATACCATATTTTGTTTATCCATTGATTGATGGAAATGGGTTGTTTCTATCTTCTGGCAATTGTGAATAATGCTACTATGAACATCGTTGTGGAAATGTCAGTTGGAGTCCCTACTTTCAGTTCTTCTGAATATATTTCTAGTAGCAGGACTGCCGGATTACATGGCTGTTCTATATTTACCTTCCTGAGGAAATACCAAAGAGTCCTCCAAAGATATGGTAACATTTTACCTTCCTATAAACAGTGAAGGAGTGTTCCCATATCTCCAGATCCTCTCCAGCACTTGTAGTATTCTGTTGTTCTTTTATTTTTGTTTTATGATTGCCATTCTGTAAGACATGAAATGATTTCTCATTGTAGTTTTGATCTGCATTTCCCTAGTAGCTAGTGATGTCAAGCATCCTTTCATGTGTTTTTGTCTATTGATATTTCTTCTTTAGAAAAATTTCTTTTCAAGTCTTTTGCCCACTTTTTAATTGGGTTGTTTGTCTTTTTATCTTTGATTTGTATGATCTCTTGCATAATATAGAGATCAAACCCTTAACAGATATGTGGTTTCTGAAAATTTTATCCCAATGAGTAGGCTGCCTTTTCACATTCTAATAATTTCATTTGTAGTATAAAAGTGTTTAATTTTGAGGATGTTGCATTTATCTATTTTTTAAGAATATAAAGATACATGGGAAAATATAACTAATGTAACATATAGACTATAATCAACAGTAATAATCTAATATCTTTACAGCAATGATAATGCTAATGGACAATAAGGGGTATGTAAGGTGGTATGGGATTTTTCCTTTTGGAGTAATGAAAATGTTCTGAAATGGACTGAGTTTATGACATCAAAACTCTGTGATGCAACTGAAAGTCACTGAGCATACACTTTGAATGAATTGTACAAAGCCAGGCATGTATAACACAGAGAACCCTGTGGTAAATGGTGGACTGCTGTTAACATTACAAATATGAGAATATTCTATCAGGAATATACAAATATATAATATTTATACATGGTTTGAATAATAAGATTGTCTGTGGGAAAAATGCACCAAATATAAGCTATAGATAGCAGTAATATTATGACAATGCTCTTGCTTCTTTTGTAAAAAAGTGTCACAACAATGTAAGATGTTGGTGGTGGGGTGATGTTTGGGAATCCTATATGGCATGCATGATGGTTGTGAGAACTCAGAACTTCTTAAACAAAAAAATAAAAACACAAAAAATTACTTTGCTTAGAATGAAGTTCAGGAACTTATCACAATGAAACTGGCAGTAGACATCTATAAGGGAGGGAAAAGATTCTTTGGTGGATGTCCTTTTCTGTACATGCCCCCCCTCTCACATATCTGGACCACAGCATCTATCTGCTATAGCAACACTTTTAAATTTGGAATTAAGAACCACTTTCCTTGAACCCTAAAGTCAAAACATAGAATATAGTTAATAGTACAATTATAAAAATGTGCTTTCATCAATTGTAATATGTACCATACCAAAGCAAGGTGTTAATAATAGGGTGGTATATGGGAACTCTGTATTTATGCATTATTTTTCTGTAAACACGCAATATATCTAATAAAAAAGAAATACCATTATAGAGCTTCAGAAATCCATAAAATATAATTTCAAATTCTAGAGAGAAAATTAAAAGGATATAGACATAGAACATTATTTTTCCCATTGGTGTATTTTGCTGAAGTTACATGCATATTAGTTCCTTAGTGCTGAAACTTTTCTAGATAAAATTTTATAGAAAAAGGCAACTTTTATGAGATTTAATTCTGAGTTATAAAATGACTAATTAATGTAACTGTCAGAATGCTAGCTCAGCTGGTGAGATTCCAAATTTTAAAAAAGCCTATTTCCCTATTGTCGGTTAGGTTTTTACACATTTGGTAGGAAACGTATGATATAATATAAGAAATATCTGCTATTCTGCATGCAAAATCAAAATTCTATTTATTGCTACATTTTATTCTGTGGGTCAGAAGAAGAGACATTTTAAAAGATTTCAAGCCACTCCAATATAGTGCGGAGTCACCAATAGAAGTAAGACTGACATCACAATGAATGTAGCAACGTTTTACAACAAAGAGAAAAGATGTAGAATTTCAGTTTCATTAGGGTCATGGTTTCCCATAGGTGGGTGTCTAAACCTATAGCCAATGCAGAGAGATATTTTAAATACAGCAGCCTTGTCCAGTCTTTGCGAGTACTGATGGAGAAACCCAGTCCCCATCCACATGAACAGTGCATGAGCTGGATAGCATATAACAGGCACTCCAGATCTGTCTCCAAGGAATATTTACATATGCTCCAGGCAATAGGGGAAGGAATGTAGAGGTAGTCCTGTTATCTAGTCAGCTAGCAAACTCAGAAGATTGCCTGGTACAACACACCATCTAAGTCCAGTATATCCTTTTGGTGGAGTGCCATGTTGAATGTCTAAATATATTCAGTTAGGTGAGAGTACTAATTGGTAATTTGTCTTTTGAAGGCCTTTATTTAGTTATGGCTGAGAATTCTGTTTTAAAGCATTATTTTCCCATTTGTTTTGGGGATGATAGGAAGAATTAAAGAACTATGTTCCCATTTTGGGGTGGCTTGCACTGTAAATGATCTATCTTGATTTGATTGGAATTCAGTTCGTTTCTGAAGAAAAGGCACATGTCTTTCTCTAAGACTGCAATCCTGGTCACAGTATGCAGATGGTGCTTGGGACTTGTATTATACATGGAATATGTGTATACAACATGGAGACATTAGTGCAATCCAAGTCTAGGGGCAAAGATTTTATGTGGTTGAACTGCTAACCACATTAATAGCTGCCTAAGCGCAACTACTTTGTCCCAGCTCACTGTGTTGTGCCCACTGGGTTCATTCACAGGACTCATGTGTTGCCTCTTTGACTTTTACTTCCTCTTGGGTAAGTCTGTGTGATGTGGCTTATCCTTGCATCTGAGGTGGGCTTCCATGTTCCGTGTGGTGGTGTCCTAGCAGACAAATATGGCAATATTTTAGGTGCAAATTTTGTCAGCTTCGAAATTTTATTTTTGTTATTCCTTAATTGTTGTTTTTCCATGGCCATTGAAATGGTTGAGGAATAGTTCTCATTCCCAAATCATAAGCTGTTTCCTTATTCTCTGGCCCCATATGTGGAAGCCTCTAATAGTCTAATCATTTTTATCAGTCTTGGACCTATATGGCTAGCCCACTTTAATGGTCCATGAGTTTGTAAATATGTAGCAAAAAATTGTGGTTGGAGTGGACTGCATATCCCCCCCACCCTTTTGGACTGACTGGCATCATTTATTCTCATTCAGTAGGTGACCTTCATTGGGATGGATGGCCACAGAATCTCAATAGACTCTGTTAGCTCAAATTTATGAAAATATATCTGTGAACAAACCATTATAATTACCAGGGACACTTTCAAGCCATAGGGTCACACTTAACCATGTGAGACAGGAGCAGCTCTTGCAGTCTGTTTCATTTCCTCTGATAAAACAACTATTTGTTTATGGAGTAGGCTGACCGTCTAAGGCCGAGTCTGAATTAGTCTTGGGTATGGCATTTCTCTTTAATGACAGAGCTTTGTTGAGCTTCTCCTAGTTTATTAGTAGGATTAGTGTGTACCCATGAGAGGATGGGCAGTTTTTGTCTTAGAATTATATCTATCATGTCAGTGCTTGAATGCTTGGTCTCCAGTAAGCCCCAATTATAGGCTAAATTTTATCATTTGAAGTTGGTGCATGTAGTGGCTGACTTGAGTAGTCTGCATATCCAAAACCTGAGGGATCAGTGCACACTGTTGCAGATATTTGTTTCCACAGTCTCCTGTCTGCAGTGGTAGCAGTTGCCAAAAGTTGTAATTTTACAGGACTAGAAGGGCACATTGGTCCTAGTGACAGAACTCTGCCACTGTTTGTTGCATGGCCTTTACAACCTGCTTGTGTTGGAGGCTGCATTTAAAGGCAGCTGCCTTGCAGCAGCCTTAACTAGAGGAGTTAAGTGAATGTCCAGGTGTGGCATATGTTGTCTCCATTGGCCACAGAGGATTATCATCTGTTTATACTCTCCATTAGTGGTGGGAGTGGCCAGTGACAGTAACTTCTGTTTGTCTTTGATGGTGCTAGTCCATGACACAGTGTAATGTCAAAATTTATAGTGCACTCAGGAGTGAGGACCAAGATCACACATACCTGAAATGGTCAAAAGGGCCCCACCCAGTAGCACATGTGTCCTTGCCTGTCATGTATCAATGAGTCCACTCTATGTCCCCTAAGTCACTAATATATCATTGCCCTTGAGGGGCCCTTGAATTATTGCCACTTGGTCCCTGTATCTATTAGACTGATTAATTTCTGTATCCACCCCCATTTCCCTTTTACCCAAAAAGGAGCATAAAGCTGTCGATCCCCAACATGGATCCTTATGCCTTATTCCCATGCTTAGTCATTTTTTATAGGAATAATATCAGGGTACAATCATGTGGGATCTTCCTTCCTATCCAACACAGCATTCTCAAAGTCAGAATTATCTTCCTTATGGTTCTGTTCAGGTGCAGTGAGGACTTATTAACTGTTATTTTCTCTTCCCCCATTTTTGACTTTGTTCAGAGACTCAGAGGGTGATTATGCTGAATTCTAAGTTTTTTCAGTACAATAGACCCTCTTATTCATAATATTTTATGGATCATACTAGGGTATTAACCCCTAAATTAGAGGGATCACTTTTTCCCCAATAGTGTTGGTCGAGTTCTTTCATAGGAATTCCATTAAATTTTGCTCTATTTATCTTTTGCTGTATTAATCAAAGCCACATTGCCCAATGGGTGGGCCTAGATCTATCCTTTACTTTCCCTGGCTGCTCTTTGTGTTCATTTTATGTACTACATGTATGGCAACCTCCAATTGCTCAGCTATCATGTCCCATCTCTATGGCCTGTCCCAGTGAGGATGGTTGTCACTTCCCATTATTTCTACCCCAGAGTGGGATATTAAGGTGGAGCTTTCTCACCACTTTCCCCACCATCGTTCCGAAGAGCAGCAAAAGGGAAAGGCATTTCATCAACTGAGATACACCTTCTTTTGTGAATGTCTCCAATGCTTTCCAAGGGTTTCAGCCATATCCTGTCATAGGGAAGAGTACTATAGCCAAGTGTCAAACACTAGTGTCAATGTCCCTTCAGGGCATTTATAGACTCACAGTTTTCCATTGGATTTACTTTTTGGGATGTCTTCCACTGTTGAGAAAATCAGTCTCATGCTCCCAGCAACCCAAACAAAAAGTGTCTTGAGTTTGTTCATATCTCTAACCTGTTGGTTGTTGTGTATAATAGGGGCAAAATGTGTTTTGCAGAAGTTCAATATTAACTTTCTCGAACTGCAATTCTCAGCACTAGAAAAGTTAACCTGCAGTAAGTTCTCATTGAAAAGATGCACCACCCAAAACCACATATCCTCTCCTGGCTTCTGTCAATATATATATCTTAATTTCCATATTCTTCTGTATGAAACAAAACAAAAAATATTGCCACAGTTTGCATTTTAGCAACACCATTGGTAGTTAGATGTGAGTGCAAACAGGACTAACCTGGGGTTTACAAACAACCCAGACCAGGTGGAGCTCAGGAGCTTTGGTCTCCTCTAAAGTCATTTGCAACCAGAGAGAAATTTTTGGGTTTGGAAAATTTCAGGGGAACATGCAGGAGACTGGGACTTTGTCTTTGTAGACAAAGATTCTCTACATTTCTTAGAATCTATCTCCTTCATTTCAGCCCTTATCTGCTGCATTAATTCATCCCTGTTAACAGATATACTGTCTACATCCTACTTCACCTCACATGACCAGTGTGAGGCAAGCTCTTAGGTCAGGCAATTACCCCTGAAGGCACTAACACCTCAGTGGGATGGCTGAACTGACAATCATTTAGGCTTCCACCATGGCATGTTGTATTTTCTGGCAATCCAGTCAACTACACCTATGTGTTGATCAGAAAGAGAGACACCTAAAGAAATGTCAAACCAATCAAAAGCACTTGTAAGGTTGGCCAGATGAAACACATTTCACACATCACTGGATAAAGCAACATTTTACTCAGAGAAGAGACACAGAAGTGCAGCTTCACAAGTGGGAGTAACTTCCCCAAAGCTAGCAGGTCTCAATCCTTGGTCAATGGAGGCTCATATTTTAAGTGCCACATAGCTCTCAGTGTTTGTGTGTTCTAGTGTTTGAAGCTGGTTCCCTCCATGCCAGGGACAGATATATGACCAGAGTGTGTACTTGATGTCAGAAAACATGCTCACCAGAATCAGATTGGCTCAAGAGTTTATTTTAAAATGCTTGGGGCAATATGGAAAAGGATGTACTGGAAGTCCACATATCTGGTAGGAGATGGTGTTTATCCTGCCAAGTGAACACTGGGTCCTGAGCATAGGAGGAAATTGTGGGTCAGAAGTAAAGCCAATTGTCCATGGTAAGAACATCCCCTGTCATAAACTTCCCTCCAGTATTATTGCTCTTCATAGTGCAGAAAGATTGAATAAATTGAGCATGGAAGGCACATTAACAGCCAGTTCACATGGAGACATTGAAAGCATCCATAGTATGTTCTGTTTTAAGGGACAGGTATCTAGATCCACTTTTCAATAAGGAAAACAGCTTTTACATGTTTCCAGTTTTCTAACATTATTATGTCCTTATTCTGCAGTTTTTCTCAATTCTAAACACGTTATAGCTTGGTACAGAGATTTCTATAAAGGTGAAAACAAACATGCAATTTGTATTGAATATTCTAATTCAAAACACTCACTGTTCTGTTACAAATTCAAAACATTAATTCAAAACACTCATTCTTCTGTTCATGGTACCTTGAAATTATCTCAAATGTATAGGCATCAGTTAAGGTACTCATCCTTGATCTCCATGTGATATCATCATTTGCTTTTAGCTACAAACCATCAGAAACATTGTACAAACATTTTTATCAATGTGGGAAATATTTTCCAGAAGAATGTATGAATTACACATTTTTATGAATTTGAAAAACTAGGACACAGAAATTTATACTTCATTATCACATATGCAGTAAAAACAAAAGGAATTATATTTAAAAAACCCTGATATTTGACAAGGATAGATTCCATTTAAGAACAGGTATCAAATATGAATTAAATTTCAATTGCTTTTTTTCATAAATTTTCATTAAAATGCCTTTCTTGGGTTCCCAAAGGTTCTGTGGAACATTCTTCCAAGTGCATTATTAATCTCTCTATTCTGCAAGCTGTAGATGATGGGGTTTATAAGTGGGGGCACCATGGAGTAGAAAATGGCCATGAAAAAATGACTGAGAGATGCTTCATTTGCAGTGGATCCAAAGACAGCAGTCAGCAATGAAATAAAAAATAAAATGAGAATTGCCAATTATTGGGTACAGGTGCATAAGGCTTTTTTACAGGATTCCACAGAATGCCTCCCAAGCACCACTGAAAAAATATCAATATAGGACTTAAGCAAAATAGCAGAACATAGTAAAACAATACAAGCACTTATAGGTAAGGCTATCGACTCAGAAAATTGAACATCTGAAGAAGCGATACTCAAAATTTGAGACACATCACAGAAATATTGATGGATCACATTAGTCTCTGTGGTGGGAAACCTGTACATGATACCTCTGTGGATAGCAGAATATACCAACCCAATTGCCCATGAACCACCAGCTGCCTGTGTGCACACATGTGGGGTGACAGGGAGCCCATACTGCAGAGGTTGGCAAATGGCAATATAGCGATCATAGGACATCACCACAAGGAAGGCCAGCTCTGTAGCTACAAACAAGATAAACATATAAATCTGAAAGGCACATGCTGGGAAAGATATCATCTTATTGCCCATCAGAGAATTAACAGTCATTTTGGGAAGAGTAACTGATATAAGGCAAAGATCTATGAATGACAAATTGCCCATAAAGAAATACATTGGAGTGTGTAGATGTGGGCTAATTACAATGGCTGTAATAGTTAAAAGATTCCCAGTCAGGGTTCTAAGATAGATCACTAAGAACATCAAACCTTGCAAGTTTTGGAGCTCCCTGGAGGTTGTGATATCCATGAGGAGGAATTCCATGAAGATGGTGAGGTTGTCCATGTTTTCTAATATGTCACAGTGTTCCTGTAGTCAAAGTAATATGCTAAAAACTAAATGGAGGCAACCCCCATTAGTCATGAATAAAATGTCACCATTGGTAACAATATATGGTTTTCATCACAAATTCAGTTTAAAGGAAATGGAAAAAAGACATTATTTGAAATCAATGAATGCCATTTTTCTGCTTTCATTTTTTTCCTAACCATTCCAATATGATAATTTTAACATTTGTAGACTCAGAATATCTAAGTTCATTATATGATTTAAAATAAAATTAAAACCCATAAACATTTCAGTTTCTGAGTCAAATTTATACTATCTCAGTAAAATATCTTTAAAACACCTCCTGGGCCCTAGTGATTATTTTCTCATTTTTTTCCTTAGTGAATGGTCATCCCAGATATGTTCTCTAAGAAATCCTATCACCCCATTTGTGTGTAAAGTCTACAGTTTTTACTGATGTTGTTTATGTACCAGCTGACTAGGATGATTGCTGATATATTCCTTTGATTGGCCAGCTGGCTTAGAAAATGCTCTTATAACAAAGTTAATAATTCAAAGTTAATCAATGATTCATCAGATGATTAAGCCAAAGAAGACCATATAGATTATGTGTCACCAGTATTTCATTTCAGTTTTAATACAAGACATCCTTTTGAGCCCTTTCTTTCCTCCTTTGCCTCACAATCCAAAAGATATTTTATTTTATTCAGATAATTTATTCCATTTTTCTTTTGGAATTTGTACCAGATTTCTCTTGCTCTTTCTCTCTAGTTTACCTTCTCACCTACACATAGTGTTTAAGAAAGCATCCCACCTGATATTATTTCTCTATGAAAAACCTTTCCTGAAATCAGACATGAATTTCAATATTTGAAGAAAGAAAAATTCCTGTCTAGATTACATGCCTACTTCCTTTTCTAGATTTTACTGAATACTTATTATTCAAAAAAGCTATTATTTCCACATGTATTTTACTTCTGCTTATCTTGAAGAATTCCAATTCATAAATAAATATTTTCAATCTTAATTACACTTTCAACTCTAAAAATAATTATCTTGAGTTAGATCATTTCATACATATTAAACTTGTATACGTGGTAAAGTCAGAAAAGATGATTAATAAGTATAACAATTTTCAAATTAATATTTTATCAATATTTTATTTATGTATATGATTTGCAATTAAAAAATAGTATACATTTTTGCTAACCTGTGGATAATAATCATAATATTAATTTTATTTATGTTTATTGAATGAACACATATGAATTTCTAATATATTTGAAAAATATTTCATCCAAATTCTTTTTTCATACAAACCTTTCAGTTAAGCTTGTCTGTTATACCTACATTTTTATCAAGAGGAAAAGTCCTTTAAACTGACAATTTTATTAAATATCAAATACAAGAGTCAGGTCTAAAGATGATTCTGTTGAATTAGGGATAGCTTACTGAACATATCTAGACTGCTAGAGGATTTTTTAAAAACTTCCTTTATCAAAACTGCATGTTATGATTGTTCCTTAGAAGTCTAATTCTTCTCCTACATTGTTCAGATTTCATCTTTCTCCTTGGCCCTTATAAATTCTCAAGTTTCCCTAGGATAAATCTACCATTCATATTCTGTATCAGATGGCATCATGACTTGGGTGCATGAGAAAAAGAGAGAAAGAAAGTTCAGAGTAGTTTTTTTTTTTTTCTCTTCTCTTTATTACCTGAGGGATATTTAGAAATCATTTCCTTCATAATTTCAAAATGTGGGGAAAAACAAATTAGTGGGAGAATTAAACCTCATAAATTACCTTTTTTTCTTGTGAATGGTTAAAATAATGAAATATATCATTTCAAAAATTGTACATGAGTCATTTTTAGTTCCTAGTATCGAGCAAATAAATATAAGAAAGTGTTCATGGGAAAAACTTCACTTGGTATCTCTGGCAAAACTATTATTCCTTATGTCGATGGATATCTTAGCTATCCTTTACAATCTAGTTCAAATAGTCTTTCATTCTTAGTGCCCTCTGCTAGTTCACTTTCTTGGTAATTTTGGTAATATTACATTTTTGATATTTTTTAATAGTCTGTGAGTATTAATTTATATTATGGAATAGAAATAAAGTATACTAATCATGAAGAGACCTGTCACAGCTATTCAGATAATTTTTCTTTAGTCATTTTAAATTAAAATGTGAACCTAAATATAGATATATACCTGGTAAATGAGGAATCCCACTTATCTTCTGTAACATGAATATTTCCTTTGTACCATGATAGAAACTTTACAAGATCCATGATCCTGCCTCTTTTTTAATTGAACAAATGTCACAGATTCCTTTATCAGGGAGATTTACATTTAGCCTTAACGATATGAAGGATTCTCCTTCTAGATTATTTCAACACATGGTTACTCCTTATGAAGCTCACTTATGGGTCATCCCTGTCAGGAGACCTGGAAGAATAGGGATTTCACCCTCCAGAGAAGCCAGGTTTCCCTCAAGTCCTGATTGGGAAGGATTCTTTGGCTATACATTTGAGCTTGGTTAAATTCCTAATAGTGCATGTAATCCATAAAATTAACATAGATATTTCTTTGCTAAAGTTAGCAAATGTGGTGTATTCAAAAAAAGTTTAATAGTTCATTGGTGAATCAATGAATTTTAAATTTTATGTCACATCATAAAAATAACTTATTTACATTATAATATATCCATATACTTGTGTAAACCCAGTAAAACTGTTTCTTAGTATTTGGATTGACATTATGGAAAAAAGGAAAATCATATACTATTTATAACTATCAACAAGAACAGGCAAAAATTGCCCAGTGGCTACGAAATTAAGGAAAAATTGGGATATACTTTAGAACTAATTTTAAAATAAAAGCAAGTAAATTAGGTTTGGCACAACATGGAACTCTAATCAAAAGACTCTGAAGAAAAAAATTGTCCCATTGTTCATCTAATAATGAAACGATAAACAAAATTAGGTATATACACATGAAGGAATACTATGCTGCTGTAAGAATAAATGAAATTGGGACACATATGACAACATGGATGAAACTTGAGGACATTATACTGAGTGAAATAAGCGAGACATAAAAGGACAAATGTTGTACAGTCTCACTAATATGAACTAAAGATGAATAATAAATACATGAAGTTAAAATTAGAGTATTGGTTACTCAGAGGTAGAACAAGGACTGAGAATGGGTAGTGAGGCTTAATGAAGGCAGAATTTTTAATTAGCTTGACTGTAAAATTGTGGAAAAGGTAGAGTAGATGGTAACACTTTATAGTGAGTATAACTAGCATGGCTTGTTTATAAATGCGACTGTGGCTGAAAGGGGTAGTCTAAGATATAAATGCCAATTGAAAGAATACTAGAGGATAATTTAGGGCTGAATAACATAGTGAACCAAAGCAGTGGATAAGGATTGTGGTTACTAGTGCAAATAAACAGCAATATTGAAATATTCTTGCATTACTGCCAAGAAGGTACTATATCAATGCTAAGTGTAAATAATAGGTGGGTATGGGATTTTTTCAATTGGACTGGGGGAAAAATTGAAAAAACATTACTAAGGGAATGATTGCACAACAATATGATGAAAGTTAGAGCCACAGAGTGTACACTTTGAATGGATTTTACAAGGCATGGCACAATATAACCCTGTGTACCATATGGTGAATGATAGGCAGTGGTTAACAGTACAAGTATGAGAATGTTCTCTCATGAACTATTACAAATGTACAATACTAATACATGATTTTAATAATAAAAGGGTGGAGGGTTTTCAGGAAACATGGGAGCAGCAGCGATATTCAGAGTCCAGGGATTCATGTGATGGCCTTTGGGTGTCATCTGAGAGGAGAGAGGAGGATGCGACCGGAATCATCTTCTGCTTCACTGCCACTATCCTTCCCTTGTCCCTTACCCTCAGTACCAGACAATATTACTAACACTTCCCTTCACCCAATGTCTTACATCACTTCCCAGGAGATGAAGTGTATTCTGCACTGGTCTGCCAGTTGGTCAGGTGCCCAGCATGAACGTTTCCTAAAGGACCTGGTAGCTAAGGCAGTGCCAGGAAAATTACAGCCACTGCTGGATGATCTGGAGCAACTTAGTGTGTCTGGGGCAAACCGACCACCTTTTATCTTTCAGTGCCAGCTGCGTCTTTGGGATCAGTGGTGTTGGGGTTGGGCTGAGCAAGAGCGCAATGAATTTGTCAGGCAGCTGGAAGTCAGTGAACCAGAATTCATGACAATGTTTTACCAAGCAGTAGCTGCTACAGCTGGTAAGGACTGATAGACATTTAAATCAAAGAGAAGACAACCACAGCTAATAGAGTTGAGGCCATGACCTTACAATGAGAACTCAATTCAGGTGTGTCACTTAAAGATCTGGAGATGGTAACCTAGTCATCTGACTGAACTCATCATCTGACTGAACTCACTGACCAGCACAAGCATGGTTGTTTTAACATTAATAGCATATCAACTGAACTCCTATTGCACATGTTTTCCACCTAAGAAAATCCAGATCATCAGTGTGCCTCTTAGCTTGCTTCTTTCCAAGAGATGTCAACCACCCAAGAATTTTATGGCTTCTGTTGCATCACTAACCAAAAGAAACCAAAGCATTGGAATGCCAAGTTTGGCCTGCTGTTGGCCTGTGGGGAGGGGGTATAAAGTAGAACCCTCTTATTCCAGAAACAAGAGAGATTAAGGGTAATAAAATGTCATGCTTTTATAATTTAGCTGGATTCAGATGGCTGGTTTCACCACCCTTACCAGATTCTGGCATCACTATGTGACATCCCAAACTCTAGCTTTCCCAGTGATAATTTAGTAAAATTATGGAAAATCAGGAGACTGAGATAATTAGTTATTCCCTTCTCCACTGACAATTGTTTGAGTTCAAATAGCAACGACTTTTTTCCTAAAGCATAAGGTGATATACTTGGTAGCAGGTGTTCCTATAATCTTACTTTGCTCTGCAATAATATGAACACTCTTTATGGATTGAGGGTTTATTTTCTTTGTACCAAAATAAAGTACAGATTTTCAGAACCAAAACTATAATAATAATAATAACAATAATAATAATAATAATAATAATAAAGGAGTGTATGGAAAAATATACTGAATGTAAGCTATGGGCCATAGTTAGCAGTATAATTTTGATTTTGTTCTCTCATAGTGTGTAGCAAATGTTCCACAACAATGCAAGGTACTAGTGGAGGGGTGATGTATGGCAATTTTGCACATTATATATGATTGTTTTATAAGCTCACAACTTTTCTAATTAAAATATATATATATATATATATATATAAGTGCTTTGAAGAGATTTACATGTAAAGTAGAAGACAACAATGAAAATTATCCTTCAGATATTAATTTACTCTAATAAAAGGCAATTCTGAGGATTCCAGTCTATTTGTCATTTTCTGAAAATTGCTATTAATAGTTGACAATCAAGAGTGTACAAGAATGTGGGAGAGGTTAAGAAGCTTCAAGGAAAGACTTGGAAATAAATACTCAAATATAGAAATCTCCACATATGACTACAGGTTATCAACAGGCATAATTTGACATGAAGCATTTGGTCAGGAGAGAACAGATGTTAAATCTACGATAGCAGAATACCCCTGGACTTAGTATTGGACTAAGTATGAGCTAAAGGCTTTAAATTTAAAACTGAATCACCATATGAATGATGTGAAAGTTTCTATGTGTGCTGTGAAAGAAAATCTTGTCTTGTAGCCACAGGCTTGAGATACCTGAGAGTGAAACTCAGACTCTCATTGTATGAGTAGCAGAGTTATGAAGGAAATTAAGATCTCAATCCCACAGAGTATCTGCAGTTAAGGTGAAGTTATTGATTGGAAAGAAATGGAATGCAGAGGATTGGGATGGAGACATATGGAAAGATGATAACATTGATGAGAACATTGGAACCCTAAATTCTGATGAGACTTTACCAGATAAACCTGCAATGACCTGTCTGTGGAGACCACACTTTGTCAAACTTGTATCACTCAGCCTAGAGCCTGCCCCAAGGAGTCAAGACCTCCTTCCTGCCCTGAGATGGGTACTAGCCAAACTGAAGCCTACACTGCCCAGCCTTTGGCTTGCCCCAGGGAATCTGGACCTGCTTCAATCCCTGAGGCAGGCACCAGCATGACTCTATCATTCACTGCCCAAACATCACCCTGCCTTGAGGAAGCTGCCTTCCAACCAGTGCCTGAGGAGATTAATCTTATCTCTCCAGAAGAAATGCAAAGGAATGCCCCAAAGTCCTTGCTTATAAGACATTTCTAACATTTCTCCTTACCCAACTCCACCACACCTCTTCTCTTCAAGACCTATTACTAGACTAAAATCACAAGCCCCCAAAGGTGAAATACAAAGTGTGACTGTTAGAGTTTACCTCTTATGAGGTTTACAATGATTCACAGGTCATAGGACTGTGAATCAATGCCCCTGTAGCATAGGTTGAGGAAAGGCAGCCTCCAGCCATAACTCACTTGACCAATTGAGGAAGCCATCACAGCCCATCCTCTCCCAAGAATAAACAAGGTGGAGCAGATAAGGGCCATTGACCACTCTAGACCCAAACACCCCCAACCTCTCCTACATTCCAAGACTTCTGAGCACCCTCCTTCCTGGCCATTTGGCCCGAGGTTGTACTCAGTTTCCCTGCCTACTGATGTACTGTATAAAGCCATTTCCACCACCCTCTGAAAGTGGGCTGAAGTCTCTATTCAGACCCCTGCCATTCTGGTGGTGGGTGAAGGGGGCTGAAGTCTATTCTTCAGACCTTCTCCATTCAGAGAGCTTCCCAATAAACTTTCTGCCTTCAATTGTCAGTCCCTGGATCCCAGTGAGCACCTTTTTTTCTCTAACAGTGACCCATGAGGAAGTATGCTATACTCTGAAAGAAGTGCATGAGTTTTCCCACTTATATAGACAGAAATCAAGGGGATATGTGTGGGAATGAATACTAAAGGTATGGGATAATGGTGGAAGGAATATAAAGCTGTATCACACTGAATTCATTGACACGGGCCCACTAAGCAGAAATTCTGGATTCAATGCTGTAGTGTGAGGGGTTAGAAAAATCTCTAACAGTTTGTTTGGGTAGCTGACTGAAATATGGACGAACTTTGGCCTAGCATGCCTGAGGTTGAGATGCCCAATTTGCCCTGGTATACAGTAGATGAGAAGATTCAAAGGCTTAGAGAGACTGGAATGGTAGAATGGATTTACCATTTGAGACCTGCCTACCGACCCCAGGAATGTTCACAGGACACACCTTTAACCAGGACTGTGAGGAATAAATTTGTAAGACTAGCTCCATCTTCCCTGAAGAGCTCTGTGGTAACTTTTCTCTGTAGTCCAGATATTACTGTTACCGGATTTAGTCTAGGTTCTTGACTTATGCTGCAGAAAAGAATTTCAGAGCATGTCAGGTG
>JAQZBX010053983.1:0-18756 GCA_029593785.1 Cabassous unicinctus | reverse complement strand
CCCATAATACAGAGGAAACCTGGGCAGAACTCTACATTTCTCTTCCTTGAGAATGCCTGCCCTCAAACTTTTGTGTCTTTGCTTTACCCCCAATAAATTCTCTGCTTGATTAATTGTTAGCTCATCCTTGAATTCTTTCTCACAATAAAGCCAAGAACCTAGCCACCAACTCTTATAACAATAGACCATGGTTAATAGCAATACTTCAATATGTGATCATCAATTGTACCAAATGTACCACACTAATGAAAGATGCTTTAATGGGGAAAAGTATAGGAGGGGGAGGGTTGAGTTTTATGGGAATCCCTTATATTTGATGTAACATTTATGCACTCTAAGGGTTTTTTAAATATAAAAAAATTTGAGAAAAAAAAACCTTTTTTAAAAATTTATCTATAGCTATAAACATAAAGGGATTGTCACTGTGTTTCATGGTAAAATCCTTTATCTTCTTATTGCCATTACCTTTAAACTCATACAACTCAGAGAAGTCAAAACAGAAAGTGCAAATTTCCCATGTGAGTAATATGGGTAATTCCTAGACCCGAGTTTTCAACCAACAAAGGATGTGGTTTCATATATAATGTTCATTGATTTTTGCATTATACTGAACCATGGATGAAGAAACCTCGTCATCACAGGACATCCACCCCAAAAAGACAAACACAGTTGTATCTTCTAATGGCCATGCAATCAATCTTTTAAGCCAGCAGTATCTGGATTATGTGGAATATATAGAAAAATAACCAATATTACATATCCTTTGCTATAAAGTAGGTTTCCAGACCCAAGTCAATGTTATTCAGACTCTATTATCCCTCTGACAATGGTATGCCCTTAGTCCTGGCATATAGGAAAGGTAACCCATACCTGGTTACATGATGATTTCAGCTAAGATCAATTTCTGCTGTATGCATGATAAAGGTGTTTACAGTACACACCTTTCCACTGAGTATCTTAGGAAGTTTGCAAATTGGGAGCTCCATACTGGTCTTTGTTTCCAGCAAGTTGGAAAGTTAGAAGCAACAGGAGTTAGATCAATTTTGAAACGTGGGAACTCATGCTGTTACACATATATATGCCTCTATCTGAGCCAATGTAGCCACTTTATTTTTGTGCCCAGCAAGCTAGCACTGGGGTAGCAGATGAACAAAGCTGGATGATCTCAACCAGCTTAGTCATTCCATATATTTGATTCTTTAGTGACTCCTCCTTGGAAAATGTACTCTTCTGGGAAGTAGTATATGATATAAAGGTCTCCAACTTTCAAATACACCCCAATACATACATCCATATGCTCTTCCCCAGATCCCTTTAATCTGATGACCTTTAAATCATTCTCCCTCCAGGCTATTGACAAACATCCAAGGCGCATTTGCCTCACTCTGAGTCTATAGGTACTTATCTCAGACCATACTCAACTTATACAATGGAAATGGATGATTAGTACTGCCTTCAAAGGGGAATTTCCTATTATTAATACCTTTCAAGGGCAGCCTGGGCAGATCTATTTTTCAACATTACATTTTTGCTTATACCAATGAAGAAACCTAACCAACCAAGAACCAAGCTTGACAATTTTCCTCCTCTGTCAGCTGGTTATAAAGGAAACTCCATGTGATGGTTAGGCTAATGTGTCAACTCAGCCAGGTAATTATGCCCAGGTGTTAGGTCCAGCAAGCACTGAGCTAATTGTAATACAAGAGCATTTATGGACTTCGATCACCAGTTAGTTTACTGCATGGATGGCTGATTACATCTGCATCAGTCAGGGAGATTGCATCAGAAATTGGTGACACTTTTATCCAATTAATTGAATGCCTTAAAAGGGGAAGTGATTTCAACATTCAGAGAGAATTTCCCAGCTCGTCTAGGACAGCCAACTTTTCCCAGAAACTCATCAAGGATCTTTCATTGGACTTTCATCAGAGCCCCTGGCTTGCAGCCTGCCTGCGGAACCTGGACTTGTGTATACCCACATTCGCGTGAGAGTCTCTTACAAAATCTCGTATTATTGACAGATATCTCCTGTTGATTCTGTTTCCCAAGGGAACCCTGACTAATACACTCCATTTTTGCAGAAGTATAATCTGAGACAAAAATATTTGGTCCAAATGTTTGTGCCAATTACTGAGTCCTCTAGACCAGCTAATGCCTGATCCTGGCCTGAGAATTGATATGACATACCACTTTCATCTTAAAATGGATTACTACAGGGCCTTGTGGAACATATAGTTTTAAAATCTGACATAAAAAAATCTGACATCAGAATAGTTTTATTCTGATGGCCAATTTGATATTCCCTTCTTAGGTACTCTGGCATGGTACATAGAATAATTTGGGGCTGTTTTTTGTTGTTTTGTTTTGTTTTGGCATATTCATCTCATCTGTGCTGTAGAAAGCAAGTCCTTGTTCTAAAACCATATGGATATCTCTTGTATTTCTCTTATTGGGCTTCTTTCCATAATCTCCACCTCTCTTTGCAGATACCCAATACCCTAGATTGTTATATCCATTGGCTCAAATATTAGGACTGCTTGCACCACCTCGTGAACCCACAAAAGAGCCCTTTCATATTCTGCATGCCAGCACAACTGCCATTCTTCTCTCATTTGGACAGATGTATTTGTTTGTGATATCTTTTTCAACTATGTCAGATATTTAGAAATATTAGGCTATAACTTAATAAAAGTCCAAGAATTGCTGTATAATAGTGGTAAAGTAAGAGTTTAAAAATAATAAGACATATATCATTATTCGTCTTTTTCTGAATTAATCATTGTATTTAGACAAAAGTTCATTTCAAAACATAAAATATAATAAATATTTTAATACTATTTTTATTTAATATCTTTTTATCTATTTTATGTTTAATAATATAAAAAATATCTTATAGTGGTGCATCTAGCCAATTTGTAGGTAAAAATGCATATATTTAAAGTATTCATCAGATGATTTACTGCTATTCATGTGCAACCAAAAAATTTTGGAATCCTTCCTGGAAGGGATTGCCCAAAGTGAAAATAGATGACTATGTAAAATAAAGGATATGATAAAATAATCTAGGTAAAACTCAAGAATGAAAAAATAAAGTGGGGCCATGATAGAAATAAGGGTAAGTGGAGGCTGAACTCACCACTCATTTTAGTGTCCACCCCACCAAATCCTAATTATTTTTCATGAACCATATTAATCCCACTTACAACTGTCAGTGGTTAATCTAGTCTGCAACAGTTTTCTGCCCCTTTTAGATATTATGAGCAGAATGACAAAGAAGATTGTAATAATGATATTAAATACATCAGGATCAGCAATATCATCATCAAACACATGTTAGTGAAGGTCATTTTATTAACTGCAGTGTCTCATAGAACTTCTTTAATTAATACCCCATGGCTTATATGTTTTAGGAACCAAATCTCCCCACAGAAATACAATGACATTAATGCAAGTAAACCCCTTTAGGATTTGATGGAAAACATATTTTGCTTTGTAAAGAATGTAATATTAACATTGACTTATTAGTTATCTTCAGGTTGTTCATTATTTAATCAAAAATGTTTTAGGGAACAAGATATATATTTTGAAATTCTATAAATCCTAACACCATAAGACAAGTAACAGGCTATTACAAAATCTTTCCCTGAGAAATTGAGGTAAGAGAAATATGCTCTTTATTTTTTTCCTTTCATAATAACACCCATGCATATTTAATTATTTAAATGTATTTACTATTTTTTCATTATTCTTAGATTTCAACTCTTTAGTTATCTTTCTAAGTTTTCTGTAAGTTGAAGACTGTGAATACTTTGGATGAGACACAATACTACAATGACATTCTCTGATAATGCAGAATGTCAAACCATACAATAAGGTCACATAATAATTCTTTTAAATAATAGAGCAATGTGCATTGAAAGTGAGTCCTTATTTATCTGAATGATTAAATGGTTACCAATTTATGTTTTAAAAAAATAACAAATAAAATTCATAAAAATCCTTTATATTGATGTTATCATTATGGAAAATTAACCAGTTTTTACTAAATAATTTATGTGATGTACATCTTCAGATAACACCTCCTAATGTATTAATTAATAAGGAGAAGAGAAAAAAATAGTTGTGAAATGAAAAACAAAATTTGTTCTCTAAAATCCTAGTAAGTTCAAAGAATAATGTTTTTGTGGGAATTGGAAAATTAAGAATGAAAGTAGTTTTATTTTTATGTTAATTTGTAAGTATGGAGATATACTTTCAAAAGTCTTATAAAAGGAAGCAGAAAAATCATAGGAATGAGTCAATTCAGATTAAAAAAACAGTTAATTTTAAAAAGTGATCTGTTTTGAATGATTTCCTTGTTAGTCTCTTGTTCAAAGTTAAAATCTAAATTTGCAGACCCCAAGGAGGTAACTTATTGTCATTGGAAAGCAACAACAAAAGTTCACTTGTTACAGGTGATCAGGTTGGAGATGGGATAGGAATCATTCTGCATTTTTCTTAGCATTTTAAAGATCTTTCCATAAAATTATGGCATTATTTTTTCTAGTGCTACAATCTAATAAGGAAATTGTTCATGAATGGATAAAAAAGCAATGTAGGTTATCCAAAATTATTTGGAGTATATAAAACATACTTGAATGTTTAGAATATGAAAATCATTTGGACTGAATTATTTAGTTGAAATCTTAATAATAACATTCTATACAAACTTGTCCCTAAATAATGGGTGGAAACTTTTGTGATATTTTAACAAGAATAGCGGGAATAACAGCATGGACATAGTGTTTTGGCAAATGAGTGTGGTACTCAGGGTGGAGGGAGGATTAGGTGAGCAATAGTTGAGCACAGTAACAAAGCTGGAAGAGCTGTTGTTACATGTAAGAAATGATGATGGAAGTGGATAAGGTTAGAGAGAAATTAAAATGACACACAAGGAATTTAAATCTATCTTAGAGATACAAAGTTTAATGTTTGTTTGTTTGTTTTCTGGTAATAACCTGTTGCTTCTGTCAATACCAGAAAACTATGTCCACAGATCTCCAGTAAAGTTAAATAGGTCTTACAATGATCAAGGGAAGGTGACGTTAAATGAGTAACCAAGTAATAGGGAGCTCTTATGTGGTAAGCTAAAAATATTAGGAGGAATCCCTATGTAACATGCTGGGCAGGATAAATGAAGGGTACTTAAAAAGTTCATAATTTGTTCACATTATGAGAGTTTGGTCAGAAGCATAATAACTTTAGACATCAAGAAAACTTTAAATCAAGAAATGGATATATTCAGATAAATGGAGAAAAAAATGATGTTTTGTTTACAAGTAGTCTTAGAGAAATTGTTCTGCATGGTAGACCTAACTTCAGCACCGGGTTGATGTAAACTGAAGGTGAAATATACAAATTATTTATTAAATGAATATGTGGACATATATTTCATTGAAGATGTACAGTCCTTTCCTTCATACTTGGTGATCATTCAATACTTCCTACACCATAGAAATTAACACATCTATTGTGCAACATTTTCAAACATAATTCAAATGCTATAGTATAGAAAAATGTTTACTTCTAGAAAAAATAACTGTACAGAATAATTGTTTTTGTTTGTTTGTTTTGTTTTTTAGGGAATGGAGCCTGGGGATTGAACCCTGGACCTTGCATGTGGAAAGCCAGTACTCAACCACTGAGCAACACGGTCTCCCATGAGTTGATTTTTTATTTGTTTTGCTTGTTGTTTATTTTTGTTTTTTTTAGGAGGCACCAGGAACTGAACCTGGGACCTCGCATGTAGGAAGCAGGCATTTAACCAATTTAACCACGTATGCTCCTGATAATTGTTTTTAAGGATAGTGAACGGATATTCAATACAAAAACTGACATCAAGATTATTTGAAAATACTGCACCACGTATGGGTATCCTATATTTGTGCACTATACTTGCATAAATTGATATACCAAACCTACTATTCTAAGAACACTCTTTGTAATTATCAAAATATTCCTAAAAATCCTGACCTAATAGCTTGAGGTCATAGACCTAAACTTTCGGAGATGTACTGTCTCCTAGAATATGTGTAACTGCATTAGAAAGACAACAGAAGATGATTGAAGAAACTCCTCTGACTGCTGTATAAAAGGAGATTTGAAGGGGAATTAAGACATTCTAAATTAGAACCTTTTTTATCCATTATTTCTATCTCAACAGAGAAGGTAGAAATGACAGAAGATAACCACTCTGTGATAAATGAATTTATCCTCAAAGGATTTACTGATGAACCAAAGAAGAAGATCATTCTATTTGTAGTCTTCTCTGCCATCTATATGATCACCATGGTGGGGAATCTTGGTTTTGTGGCCTTGATCTATATGGACCGTCATCTTCACACTCCAATGTACATATTTTTGGGAAACCTGGCTCTGATGGATTCCTGCTGTTCCTGTGCTGTTACTCCCAAGATGTTAGACAACTTGTTTTCAGAAGACAGACTGATTTCTCTCTATGAATGCATGGTGCAATTTTATTTTTTTGGCATTTCTGAAACTACAGACTGCTTTCTTCTGGCAGCAATGGCCTATGACCGGTATGTGGCAATATGCAGCCCATTGCAATACCACACAAGGATGTCAAAGAAACTCTGTGTTCAGATAACTGCAGGGTCTTACATAGGTGGAAATATGCATGCCATGATTCATGTGGGGCTTCTGTTTAGGTTAACCTTCTGTGGATCTTATTACATCAATCATTTTTATTGTGATTTATTTCCATTGTTCAGTATTTCTTGTGTTGACCCCTATATCAATGAACTGCTGCTACACATCTCCGCAGGTTCAATTCAAATCTTTACTAATATCACAGTCCTTATCTCTTATCTTTACATCCTTTTCACTGTTTTCAAAATGAAATCCAAAGCAGGAAGAGGCAAAGCCTTATCCACTTGTGCATCCCACTTTCTCTCTGTCTCAATATTTTATGGTTCTCTAATTTTTGTGTATATTCAACCAAGTTCAGTCAAAGAAGAAGATAAAGATATTCCCGTTGCTGTTTTTTACACTCAAGTAATTCCTTTATTAAACCCTTTTATTTATAGTCTAAGAAATAAAGAAGTAATAAGTGCTGTAAAAAGAATTATGAAGAATAAATCTCAAAACATTCTTAAATAAATATCAGTCACTTTAGCAAACAGATTTTAATATGATAATTTTTTTAAAGGCAAGGGATATTGAGAAAATGTAAAGTGGCCATTTTGTATGTAAAATATTAAATCATTAAATTTAAATAATTTGAATGTCAGGAAATCATTTAATAAATATATGCATTGTGAAAATGGTTCCACTGAGATGTATTTCAAAATCTAAACTAATTGAATCCATCAAGTACCATTAAACGATTTCTCCTCAGTCCACATCTTCTGTCAGATTGAAATTGATTTCAATGTACAATAAAGTCAAAAAATGCTAAAAAAAATCACAGTATATAAATATAAGATTTTTGGTATTTATATGGATCCCTAATCTTAGAAACTTAAATCGAAGTTATCAAATATTAATCCCTTCTAAACCAACATGATCTATCAGATAAAAACTGTGAATTTAATTTGAATTTGATTTTCTTTGTTTTTGTTTTGTTTTGTTTTGTTTTTGAGATTATGATTCAATATAAATTCATGCAGAACATGTATTCTCAATTTAAGAACAATTTCATCTCTTCTCTTCGTCATTTATCTTCTCAAGTTGTCTGAAATAGAGCATCTTTATAAGGGAGATTTGTCACTGTACTATTGAAAATGATATGGCATTCTGAAATACCTATTGTTTTGAATTTTTCAGGTATTTTGATTAGTTGTTCATGAAGTATGACAGTACAATTCCTGAATATATCAATTAAGTCAAATTTTTGATCCTCTGATGTCATTGTCTTGTTATTAGGAATATCAACCTGCACTATTTTCATTATAAATCATTATATTATATAATTAGCATAAAGAGGGATTTGCTGTACAAGTATCTGAACAAAAATATTTATTGATCACTTAAAAGTGCAAAATGAAAGAAAAAAATAACTTACACAGACCCTATTATTTACTAGTCACTAAACCAGAACATTCACATATATTGATTATTCAATATATATTGATTATTGTTTTATTCATAAATCTAGGTTACCCTTGAGTAAGTTGGAATTTGGTTCATTACTGCCTTTCTTCCAAGCACTTTACAGCTGAATTCAGAGTAGCTTGAAATGGAGTTAATCTCAAAATGTTTGCAACTTAAGAAATATATTGAATAACATATGAATAAGAAGCAATGCAAACTATATACACACAATCCTGGATTGTGCTGGTATAGCTCACATGCTTGGGAGTTCAGACAATGTAGATCAATAATCTGGAGTATTTAGTTATAGTGGAATTAGAAGTAAATATGCATTAAATAATGGAAATATTTTTGGTATTTGGGGGAAAATGGGAATAATAACATAAGCCCCAGAACTAAGTTTATGGTGATGGGTTTGGCCCTTGGGAGTGCTGAATCAGTGAAGAGCACAATAAGTGTGAAAGCTGGCAGAGCTGTTCCTGGGAGCATTTGGTGAATGTTAGGTAAAAGAATGGTAATAGATTAGGTTACTTAAATACTTAAAATACCCTAAGAAATACTATTTTATCTTAGAAGCATCAAACATAGAAGTCTTCCTCTTAGCAGAGTAATATGTTTGCAATTTTAGAGATATGATCTGGCATTTGACTCAAAAGAGATACTATAATCAATGAGATTAACCAGAATAATTCTCATAATACATGCAGAAACCTGACCCTGAAGAAGACCTTGAAAGAAGATGAGTGCATGGATATAAACACATTTTAAAGAAGGAAGAATATTCATGCTTATTTTCAGATACATCCAATTTTCATCTTTAATTACTGAACCATTCTGGGACAAAATTTTGTTTAATGGTCTAAAATAAGTGTCTACTGTTAGTTAGATATTTATCATAAATTCAGTGAGAGTTTGATGTAATTACATAAAAAGATCATAGGTGATTTGTGAAGAACTAGGTAAACGATTCTAAAATCTGTCAGATAGATAAGCCAAGAAAATATTGAAAGAGACTGATTTAAGTATCTGAAATTAAAATGTGTGATAAATCTACATTATATTACTTCAAGGATCAAAGAAGAAAAATGTTGTCCAGAAGTCAATCCAAGCATATGGTAATAATAATTTAAAAAATCAAACAATAGACTTCTGGGAATATGGCATTACAGTAGGATGGCAGGGCTCAATTTTCCTACAAAAACAACAGAGGAAGACTGAAAAGATGTTGGAAGGAGCTGTTTTGGGAGTCTGCGGATCAAGAGAATGCTACATATCATCCAGAAGGGAGAGGGACAGAGATGTGAAGAGGTCAAAGAAGAAACCATGAGTTACTAGTCAACATGGCTGGCACCCATCTCCCACCATCAAGGAGAACATATTGGGTTAAACCCATGGCACACTGAAGCAACTGAGAGGGGAATGGGAATGTTACTCCCTGGGAAGAGTGAAGGTGTAGTGGAGGTGAAGAGTATTTCCTATTCAGTGACTTTGGCCAGTGGAGCTCATTTTGAATTTTGCCTCTGGTCAGACCAGAATCACCAGCCAGTGGATGTTGAAAGAGATAACTCTGTGTTAAGATTTTCAGAAGAACACCATCTCCTGGTTGCTAGGGAAGCTGCAATAAGTAAATAAGGTTTCTGGAGGTTCTCATGTCCAGCCATACTAGAATCTGGGTGGAGCACCATTTGGGGATTTCTGGCCCTGGTTTAAAAATTTAATCTTAAAGATATAGAATAAGTATATCTATAACCAAATATCAATCAAGAGCCATGAAAAAAAAAACACTAGAAAGAGAAATTTGGCATCACAGTAAATTCACCAACACAATCAGATGCCTAGACATTAGCAAAAACTTACAAGCCATACTAAAAAATAGGAAGATATGGCTCAGCCAAAGGATCAAATAAAAAAATTCTGATGAGACATATAATTTAATAATAATTACACTAATCCCCTAAATCAATTCAAGGAATTGGGGGAAAATATGGCTAAAGAGATAAAGGATATCAAGACACTGGGTGAGCATGAAGAACAATTTGAAAGCCTGCAAAGAAATTTAACATAGCTTATGGAAATTGGAGACACAACAAATGAGACTAAAATACATTAGAGGTATATAACAGCAGATTTGAAGTGGTAGAGCACAGAATTAGTGAATTGGAGGACAGAGAATATGGACTTGAAAAGGCAGGAGAACAGAAATAGAAAAGAATGAACAAAATGGAACACGTTCTCAAGGAATTGAATGACAATGTGAAACAAAAAAGCATATGTGTTAAAGGAGTCTCAGAAGAAAGAGGTTGGAAATGGGCAGAAAAATATTTGAGGAATTAATGACCGAAAACTTCCCAACCCTTATGAAAGACATAACTAATATCAATATCCAAGAAATAAGTGTATCCCAAACAGAATAAATCAGAATAGACTTACTCCAAGACACCTACTATTCAGAATGACAAACACCAGAGATAAAGAGAGGACTGTGAAAGCAAGAGAAAAGCAATGCATCCCATACAAGGGAAGTTGAGTAAGGCTAGTTCTGATCTCTCATCAGAGACCATGGAGGCAAGAAGGCAGTTGTATGGTGTATTTAACATTCTGAAAGAGAAAAACGGTCATCTAAGAAATATTTATCTGGAAAAACTGTTCTTCAAAACTGTGGTAGGTTTAAAGTTTTCAAAGACCAAAAAAAAAAAACAAAAAACAAAAACAACAACAACCAAAAAACTGTTATCAAATGACCAAATTTATAAGAGATACTAAAGAGAGTTGTGTAGCCTGAAAGGAAAATACAAAAGCAAGAGACTTGGAGAAGAGTGTAAAAATGAAGAAATGATGATGATTAGTTAGAGTAACTAAAAGTGTAAAAAGAAAAAAAATAGTGAGATATGACAACAGAAAGCCAAAAGATAAAGGGATGAAGTAAATAATGTCTTTAAAGTAATAACATTTAATTTTAATGGGTTGAAGTCCCCAATCAAAGGACATAGACTGAGAATTTGGATTTTAAAAAATGAGCCATCTCTAAGGTGTCTACAAGAGACTCACCTTAGAGCATGGACACAATCATGCTGAAATTTAAAGTTGGAAAAAGTCTACAAAACAGTAACCAGAAAATCCAAAGTAGGGATACTAATATCAGATGAAACAGATTTTACATGCAAAACGATAGTGACATATAGAAGGTCATACTATACTAATTAAAGGGACAATTCACCAAAAAGAAATAACAATCATAAATATTTATGCATCTAACCTGGGTTTCCCAAAATACATGAGACACACACTGGCAAAACTGAAGGGAGAAACAGACACCTCTAGAATAAGTGTAAGAGACTTCAACACACCACTCTCAGCATTGGGTAGAACTTCTGGACAGAGGATAAATAAGAAAACATAGATCTTGAATAATATGATAAATGAATCAAACCTAACAGTATTCATAGAGCATTACACCTCAAACCAGCAGGATATAAATTTTCTCAAGTGTTAATAGAGTCTTTTCCAGGATATACCATACAATTGGTCCCAAGACAAGTCTCAATGAATTTAAAAAGATTGAAATTATAAAAGCACTTTCTCTGATCATAATGGAATGAACCTGGAAATCAATAACAGGCAGAAAAAGAGAAAACTCACAAATTTATGTGGATTAAACAGCACACTTGTAATCAGTGGAGCAAAAAAGAAATAGCAAGAGAAAATAGTAAACATCGTGAGACAAACGAAAATGAGAACAAAACATAGCAAACCCTACATGATACAACAAAGGCAGTGCTGAGAGGAAAATCTATAATCTTCAGTGCTTAATTAAAATTTAAAAAAAAAACTAAGAGGTAAAATCAACACTTGGAGGAACTAGAAAAAGAACAGCATATTAATCTCAATGCCAGCAGAAGGAAAGAAATGAAAAAGAGCAGAAATAAATGAAATTGAGAACAAAAAAAAAAGTAGAAAGAATCAACAAAACAAAAGTTGGTTCTTCCAGAAGCTCAACAAAATCAACAAATGCTTAGTAGAATAACAATGGAAAAAAAAAAGAGAGAGAGAAGATAGAAATATAAAAAATCAGAAATGAGAGGGAGGACATTACCACTTACTTTACAGAAATAAGAGTGCTCATAAGAGTATACTATGAACAACTGTATGGCAACATAAATGTACAAAACAGAAAAATTAGTAGAAACACAAGAACGACCTACACTGATCCTAGAAGAAACAGGAGACCACAACAAGCAAGTAATGAGATTGAAACAGTCATCAAAAATCTAGCAAAAATGAAAAGCCCAGGACAAGATGATTTCACAGATGAATTTGATCAATCTTTCAAAGAAGATCTAATAACCTTCTTGTTAAAATATTTCCAAAATTTTTAATAGGAGAGCATGCTACCACTCATTCTTTGAAGTCAGTGTCACCCTAATAACAATGCCAAAGCTACTAAGAAAAAAGAAAGTCACAGAGCAATTTCTCTAATGAATATATATACAAAAATCCTCAACAAAATATTTGCTAACCAAATCAAAAAGCAAATTAAAAGAATTTTACACCACAATAAAAAAGGGTTTATCCCAGGTATGCAAAGTTGGTTCAACACAAGAAAATCACCTCAAATTATGCAGAAAAGGCATTTGACAAAATACAGCACACTTTCTTGATGAAAACACTGTGAAAGAAAGGAATGAAAGGAAACTTTCTCGACATTGTAAAGTGCATATATGAAATACTCACAGCTAAGATTGTATTCAATAGTAAAAAGATGGAAAGTTTTCCACTGAGATGGGAAAAAAAGCAAGGATGACATATGTCTCTACTCTTATTCAATATTGTGCTAGAAGTTCTAGCTAGAGCAATTAAGCAAGAAAATGAAATAAAACTCTTCCAAATATGGAAGGAATAAGCAAAATTTTCAGTATTAGCTGATCATATGATCCTATATCTAGAAAATCTCAAGCAATCTACAACAAAGCTTCTAGAACTGAATGAAAAGTTCAGCAAAGTGGCAGGATAAAAGATTAAATGCAAAAAATACTATCTTCTCTATACACTACTAACAAGCAATCTGAGGAGGAAGTAAGAAATAAATTTGATTTACACTAGCAACTAAAAGAATCCAATATTTAAGAATAAATCTGACCAAGGACATAAAGGGCATATATTCAGAAAACTACAAAACATTGCTAACAGAAACCAAAGAAGAACTAAATGAATGGAAAGGCATTCCTCAATCATGGATTGTAGGATTAATATTGTTTACATGTCAATTCTACATA
Source organism: Cabassous unicinctus (assembly GCA_029593785.1). Lineage (NCBI taxonomy): Eukaryota > Metazoa > Chordata > Mammalia > Cingulata > Chlamyphoridae > Cabassous > Cabassous unicinctus. The sequence goes on along the minus strand of JAQZBX010053983.1, from coordinate 5,392 downwards.
AACAGAATTACAGATTCAATACAATCCTAATAAAAATTCCAACATCCCTTTATATTAGAGAAATGGAAGATCAATTATCAAATTTATTTGGAAATGTATGGGGCTCCACATAACCAAAAATATCTTTAAAAAGTATTAATTTGAAGAACTTTCACTTCATGGATTTAAAGCATCTTACTTAGCTACAGTGGTAAAAAACAAACAAACAAACAAACAAAAACAGCATGGTACTGGCATAAAGATAGAAATGTTGATCAATGGAACTGAATACAGAATTCTGAAATAGACCACCACATCTACATTCAAGTGATTTTTCGACAAGGCTATCAAACACATCCAGCTGGGTCAGAACAGTCTAATACATGATGCTGGGAGAATTGGATATCCATAGCAAAAAGAAAGAAGGAAGCCCCCTAACTCATACCTTATATAAAAATTAAATCAAAATGGATTAAAGACCAAAATATAAAAGGTAGAACCAGAAAACTCCTAAAAGAAAATATAGAACAATATCTTCAAGACCTTTTGGTAGGTGGTGGATTCTTAAACCTTATTCCTAAAGAAACAGCAATAAAAGAAAAGGGAGATAAATGTGACCTCCTCAAAATTAAACTCTTTTGTGATTTAAATGAATTTGCTAAGGTGAAAAGGCAGCCTAGTCAATTGGAAAAACTTTTGAAGAAACCACATATCCAATAAGGGTTTGATCTCCATGTTATATAAAGATATCATACAACTCAAGGTAAATATATATATATATATATATATAAAATGGCAAAAGACTTGAGCAGAAATTTTTTAAAAGAAGAAATAGAAATGAACAAAGAACACATGAAAATATGCTCAACAACACTATCTATTAGGAAAATGAAGATCAACACTACAGTGAGATTTCATTTCATGCCTTACAGAATGGCCATTGTTAAAAAGGTGGAAAACTACAAGTACTGGAAAGGACTTGGAGAAATAGGAAAAATCTCTGACTGTTGGTGGGAATGTAAAATGGTGCAGGCTCTGTGAAAGACAGTTCTATGGCTCCTCAGGAAGTTAAATATAGAACTGCTGTATAATTCGCAATCACACTACTAATAATATATTCAGAGGAACCTAAAGCCAGGGCATGAACAGACGTGTATGCCAATGTTCATAGCGACATTATTCACAATTGCTAAAAGATGGAAACAAACCAAGTGACTGTCAATTGATCAATCAATAAACAAATTATAATATATATAATGGATTTCTCTTCAGCTGTAAGAAGAAATAAACTTGGGATCTATATGACAACATGGGTGAACCTTGAGGACATTATGTTGAGTGAAATAAACCAGGCACAGAAGGACAAATATTGTATGATCTCACTAATATGAACAAAATACAATGAATAAACTCATGGAGTTAATCTATAAAGTATAGGTTACTAGGAGAAAGAATGTAGGTTGAGAAGTGGGAGCCAATGCTGAATGTATGTAGAATGTTTAATAAGGAGGATTTTAAATGTGGGGAAATGGTTAGAGTTGATGTAATACATTATTGTGAGTATAACCAATGCTTCAGTTTTATAAATGTGATTGTGTCTGAAAGGGGTAGTCTATGGAGGTTAATTTCAATTGAAAGAAAGCTAGAGGATAATCCAGGGACTGTATAACATAGTGATTTCAGTGGTGGATGGTGATTGTGATTAATAGTACAAATACAAGAATGTTCCTCTATTACAAGATGTTAATAATATGGAGATACATGGGGACTATGTAATTAATGTAACATATAGACTATAATTAAGAGTAATATTGTAATATTTTTACAGCAATCACAAAGAAGATACTATATCAATGCTAAGTGTCAGTAATGAAGGGATATAACGGTATGGATTTTTCCTTTTGGAGTAATGAAAATATTCTGATGACAGCACAACTGTGATAAACTGAGAATTCACTGAGTGTACACTTTGGGTAAATTGTACAAAGCAGGAAACCATTTAACACAGTGAACCCCATGGTGAATGATGGACTGTTGTTAACAGTATAAATATGAGAACCTTCTCTCACGAACTATAACAAATATACAATGCAAATACATAGTGTTACTAATAGGATGGTTCGTGTGAAAAATACAGCAAATATAAGCTATGAACTATAGATAGCAGTAATATGGCTATGTTCTTTCATCATTTGTAAAAAATGTGTCAAATGTAAGATGTGGTGATGGCCAATGCAAGGGAATCCTGTATGATATGAATGATTATTTGCTAACACAATTTCTGAAATAAAAAAATAAAAATAAAAAATCAAGTAAAGAGTAAACCCTAAGATAAATCATGGACTATATATAATAGTACAATTATGAAAATGTGCTTTCATGAATTGTAACAAATGTCCCACATGAAAAAACAAGGAGGTAACAATTGGGTGATATATGGGAACTCTGTATTTTATACAGGGTAAAAAATGTATATGTCCTGTCCTAAGGCTCGGTTTGATTATTAAGATCTTTTTTTTTTTGCATTTGCTCTGCCTTGTTCATTTAATGTTTTTTATGGAAAGTAACACATATAGACAAAGTGAATCACCATACATCTCTCACCAGCATCAATAAAATTTTAATATAATTATTTAAAGTAACATGTAATAGGGTTGTTATTTTTATTTTTGAATGAATTAATAAATATTTTTAATTCTTCAGTATTAGTTTCTAATATAAGCAATACAGATAGATAAAATACTATGAAAAAGATTTTTAATAGGTTCTAAATAATTATTAAGAACATAAAGGACTACAAAGACCAAAAAATTTTGAGACTCTCTGAATAGATGGATGTTGTACCTCTGTTTCCACCCTGTATTTGGTGAGATTTGTTAGTTGTAAGACTTACATCCATTGATTCCCCTTTACCCTTTCTAAGGCACCATGATTTTGTTTGCATATTTCTGCATCCCTGCCCCAAACACATATCAATAATGAATAAGAGAGTTTGTTGAGGGATAAGTATGTTAGGCCTCAAGTCAGAGCCTTTATGGATAACAAGAGAAGGCATGAAAAAACACTTCAACGCGACCATTAGTCAAACTCACATTTATTATGTCTGCGGAGGTAAAGAACCAAGGTCAGTCCAAAGTGACTCAGACCTGACTCCCCATGCTGCGTTTTTGCTCTTGTTTAAATACATAAGTAACTACTTAGCATTTGCTTTGATTATGCACTAGCTTTTATGCATATGGATGAACACACATAGCTAGTTATATAATTGTATGATTAGTATGTTAAAGCCTTCATCCATTTGGCCATCAAGGTTAATGGCACTCTGAGGATGATGTCAACACACAATGGAGGATATAATTGAGGGAACCACTGAGAAACAGCACCAAAGGCACTGGAATAAAATATTCCTCCTGGTTTTGTAATCCAATAAATTTTCCTACTGTTTAAACTTGTTTGGAAATGTGTTTTATTTGTGACTGAATAAATATCATCTAATACATTTATAGCTCATTTTTATCTTGAACATTTCTGCTATTATATTTTAATTTAAATTAATCCTCTATATCTAATAGGTTACACATAACTTTTCTGTTGTTTCTATTTTGACATTATTGTTGGAGAAGATGCTGAGAAAGCATAAAGGGTTAAGCATTTAAAAAGCATGCCTGCTGGAGAAGAAACAATAAGCGAATGTCTCCAAGGTCTCTGTGTACTGCAGACATCAGTAGGAGGAAGCAGAGCGGGAATGAACCCACCACTAAAAAGTTACTGTATAAATTCCTCATCAGTAGGAGGAAGCAGAGTGGGATGAACCGACCACTAAAAAGTTACTGTATAAATTCCTAAGAAAAACTATCTAATAATACAGGAACTAGCAGCTCTCCTACATGCCAAGCAGAGGAACTAATGAAAAGATGCCCTAATTTTGTTATCAGCTTTGTAGTATATAAAGCAGCTTCAGCCTAAATAAATTTGCCTGCATTCCTCATGGAGTGAGGTCCCCTGATGCCAATCTTTCTTTGGATCATTCCCGGCACCGTCTACCTCCACGTTGAATTACAACAGATGGCGCCCAACGTGGGGCACGACTAGTCTTTTCTTATTGTCTTTTTCTCTGGATCAGTGCTGTGGAACTAAGGACTTGTTGCTGGGTCGGACGGCCCTTGAATCTTTTGTGGTGAGTCAAATAATCTTGATCGTCAGGGTAATGGGAAATCAGTCGATTCGAGTTGAGGAATATTCCAAGGTTTTAAAGACCCTGTTAAAGAATACAGGGGTATCTGTGATGACCCACGAGTTACTAGAACTCTTTTCTCTTGTACAGAGACATTGTTACTGGTTTCAGCTGCAAGGGCGGAATGAATTAAATTTGAAACAATGGAAACTAGTAATGAAATCATTGCGGCGAGCTTATCAAAAAGTATGGGCTCTCTGTCATCAAATAGCCGCTGCTTTAGATCCTCTTCAATCTGAAGAAGAGGATGATGAAAATGTTATTCATACAAAAGGTGTTGATGATAGCACTCAACAGCCTGTTTTAAAGGAAGGGGATTTTGAAGTTTCAGGAGGTTGCACTTCTGATCAGGAGGATTCTGTTTTCTGCCGTACTAAGGAAACTAGCACTAGTTTTTTAAATCCGCCAGCCGCTTTTTCTGTCCAGCCTTTGTATCCTACCCTACCTAAGGAACAGGAAACTAATCCTTTGGACTCGGGTATAGTTAAGAAAACTTCTGCTAAAGATTCCTGGAACCCTGCTCCTCCTACTACTCTTCTGCCTCCTACTAACCCTTTTACTTTATTTTTTGATGGTTTTGATAATAATCCGTATACTAATCGTGTAATGGTTCCTAACACCCATGCTTCATCGCCTCTCATGAGATGCATTGCACAGGGCAGAAGTGCTGGAGATCCTGAAGCCCTTCAAATGTTGGCACAGTTTCCTGTAATTATAACTCAACTACCCCCTGATCAAGCTAATCCTCAGGGAGGTTTGGAATTTCAGCAAGAACCGCTACCTTTTAAATTGCTGAAAGAATTAAAACAAGCCTGTGCCCAATATGGGGTTAACTCCCCTTATACTCTTGGTCTTATCAAAGGACTGGCTCAAACAGATAGACTAATCCCATGGGACTGGAAAATGCTAGCTTGTACAGTTTTAAATTCTGCTGAATTTTTACAATTTAAAGCATGGTGGACAGATGAAGCTACACAGAAGGCCAGGCGCAATGCAGCTCAAAACCCTCCTGTTCCAATAACTCTTGATCAGCTTTTGGGTACTGGTGATTGGATGGGTATACCCCGGCAGTTACAGTATAATGATGTAGCTATTGTTCAGGTTAGGATGGCTTGTTTAGCTGCATGGATGAAAATCGCACCTCCTGGCCAACCTACACAGTCATTTTCAAAAATAATT
>JAQZBX010053982.1:0-18752 GCA_029593785.1 Cabassous unicinctus | reverse complement strand
AAAATAAATAAATCTTTAAAAAAAAAAAACAAAAAAAAAAACTTTGCTTTGTGAAAGACCATGTGAAGAGAATAAAGAAACAAGGTACAGACAGAGAGAAAATATTTGCAAACCACATATCTGACAAAGGACTAGTATCTAGGAAACATAAAGAACTCTCAAAAGTCAACAGCAAAAAAGGAGCAATCCATTAGAAAATGGGCAAAAGATGTAAAAAGATATTTCAAGAGGATATACAGGATATACAGGTGATAAATATGCACATTAAAAGATGTTCAACAGCGTTAGCCATCAGGGAAATGCAAATTAAAACCAACCACTATGAGCGATCACTACACATCTATCAAAATGTCTAAAATGAAAGATGGTTAACAACTGTCAGGTGCTGGTGAGGATACCAGAAAATGAACCACTCACACATTGCTGGAGGAAATGTAAAATGGTATGGTCACTCTGGAAAACTGTTGGGCAGTGTGGTAGGTAGAAATGTTCCCTACAATGATATCATTTCCTAGTCTCTGGACCTGTAAATATGTTTCCTTAAATGGCAAAAAGGACTTTGCATATGTGATTAAATTAAAGATCTTGAAATGGGGGGATTCTCTTGGATTTTCTGGATGTGCCCAAGTTAATCACAATATAAAAGGGAGGCAGAAGGTCAGAGAGAAGAGAAGATGCTACAAAACTGACTTTGAGGACAGAGGAAGGGGTCAAAGACAGCTCTAGAAGCTGGAAGAAGAGCGAAGAAATAGATTCTCCCCTGGAGTCTTCAAATGGAACCAGCCCTGCTGACTCCTTGGTATTAGCCTGATAAGGCTCATTCTAGACTTTTGCCCTCCAGAACTGTACAAGAATAAATGTGGGTTGTCTTAAGCCACTCAGTTTGCAGTAGCAAGAGGAAAATAATACAGGCAATTTCTATAAAGCTAAACTTGTAAACTACCACATGCCCTAACAGTTGCACTCTTTGGCATTTATTCCAGAGAAGTAAAAGCTTATGTTCACACAAAACCTGTACACAAAAGTTCACTGCAGCTTTCTTCTTAATAAACAAAACTGGGAAGTAGCTCAGATGTCGTTCAACAGGTGAATGAGTAAACAAACAGTGGAACATACATACTGCAGAATACTATGCAGCAATAAAATTGATTCAACTATTGATATACACAACAACTTGGGTTAATCTCAAGGGAATTATGCTGAGCGAGAAGCTAATCTCAAAAGGTTACATACTGTATGATTCCAATATATAACATTATTTAAAAGACAAAATTAGAGAAATGGAAAACAGATTAATGGTTGCTAGGGTTAGGGACAGAAGGTGGGACAGAAGGGGGGGAGGTAAGTGTGATAATAAAAGGCATCCTTGCGATGATGGAATTGCTTGGCATCTTGACTTAGTAGTGGATACACGAACCTACACATGTGTGTAAAGAACCAAATACATACACACACACACACACACACACACACACATACATACGAGTAAAATTAAGGAAATCTCAATAAGAGAGGTAGAGTGTACCAATGTCAATATTTTATTTGTGATATTGTACTATAGTTTTGCAAGATGCTACCATAGGGGGAAATTGGAGAAAGCATATATGCTTTTATTTTTGCCATGTATATATTTCTAAATGCCCTACTCTTCACTAAATGCTTCATCTCTACTACTTACAGTAGAATGGCAGTTGAGGCTTCAGGGTCTGGAATCAGATTATTTGGATCAAATACAAATTCAAACTTCACCATTATGACTATAGTTTCCTAGTGCTGATGTAACAAAGTACCACTAATTGGGTGACTGAAAACAACAGAAGTTTATTATCTCACAGTTCTGAAGCCTAGAAGTCTGAAATCAAAGCGTTGGCAGGGTCATGCTTCCTCTGAAGTCTGTTGGTTGTAGCGGTGGCTTGTCATAAATCCATGGTATTCCTTACCCTGTGACAAACTCAATCTGTGCCTCCATCATATGGCTGACTTCCTTACTGTCTCTAGGAGAGGAATATCCAAATTTCTTCTCCTTTTAAGGACACCAGTCATATTGTATTAAGGCCTACAGTAATCCAATTTGGCCTCATCATAACTAATAACATCCTCAAAGATCCTATTTCCAAATAGGATCATATTCACAAGACCAGGGGTTAAGACTTGAACATGTCTTTTGAAGGGGCACAATTCAATCCATAACAAGGTAAAAAAAATACCTAAAAGGGTCATTGTGATAATTAAATAAGTTGATGTGTGCATATAAAGACTTGACACAGAGTCTCAAACATAATAAGCACTCAATAAATATGACTTAATATTAAATTACATGTCATTATTCATGTTGTCTTGTCACCACTAGAATATATACTATCATTGCAAACAGATAGGATCCGCAAATCTAAGTGGAGAAACCATAGGGCGCTGACCATACCTTGATGAGGCGGCATCCATCCTTCAGGTGGCATGGATGGGACCCCTTCTTACTAGTCAAATGACTCATTCCTGAAAAGTTCCTTAATGTTCCCTACTAAGAAACCACTTACCCCTCTCCCTTCCTCTCGATACCCATTCCCTACATCCCTATGATACAAAACAACATCTTGAGTTAAACTGAATTCAAGCTACCCCCAAGTAAATAACTGGTTGTGTTCCCACATTTCATTTGTCACTATGTTGGTTGTAACTTAGTTTGTAATGATAGAAAAGGCAAAAGGATGTGACTTTGAGGGTAGAAATAAAAAGAGGTGAATTTTTTTGTATTCTAATTGACAATGTCCGCAGCCTGAATGGCTTTCATGTTTACCGAGGTTTGGAGCAGTGTCCTAAAGTTTTCTGTGTTGCACCCAACAGCACCTTGACAATACTTTACACCCAGGACTCTCCCTGTGGTCTCTGTCCCTGTCAATGGCTTCACTCTCCTCCCTATGGACAAAACAGAGACTCCACTCTCTTCTTCACCTCCTATTTCCAACCAGTTTCCAAATGTTATCTACTTCATCCATGGCTAGATAAGCCAGTAGGAAGATCAAGCACCTTCTTAGGACACTGGTGAAGCAAAGCCTCCAAAAACATGAAAATGAAATTCAAAAGAACTTGATATTTGATGTTTCTATAAAAACATCAACATAATTATCATGGGAAAAATCAGAAATTTGTAGGATTTTCTTATACTTATTTTACAGTTCAGTGCTGTTTTAATTTTGAGGAATATCAGAGGCTTGGGAGACACCTTTTGCTTGTCAATGCTTAGGGCTGCTAAGCTTCCTAATCCAATTCTAATTTTACCCTAAAATATCTTCCAATCCTCACTGTTCTTCTCCATCCAACTACCACTGCCCAAGTTCAGGCTCTGTCTTACCACTTACATGGCCTCCTTTTAAACTGGAGTCCCTGCCTCTAGCCTCTCTTCCTTCTAATCAGACCTTGGCTGCCTGAATTATCTTTCTGGAAGACACAACTGTTCACCTCAGTCCCCTCCTAGAAAGACTCCTATAGACTTCCCATATCACCAGGCCCAGATTCCTTAGCATCAATTTCAAGGCTTTCTGAGATCTGAACTAAAACTACCTTTTGAGCCTTGTTACCTCATGATATGCAAACCTTGATACCCCATACCTGTTTCCAAGAACAACTCCACCCCGGGCACTGGCTTGTGCTCCAAAGGGAACAGGGCAATATTAATTGCTTTGCCATTCATGGCTGGCCTTTGACCTGTATGGTCCAATTTGATCTCTCTTTACTTTTTGTCTCCTGATTTTGGCCTTCCAGCTCATAATCAGAATTTGGGCACTGCTTTCACAACTTCTGGTGAGTCAGGGGATTTTCCAGTACTATCCCAGCAAAATTCCTGATACCAAACATGTACTGTTTTAACTTTTAACTTTAAGATCTATCTTCAGCCTTCACCGGCCAGACTTGTAGCTTCTATCTTAGGTTCAGCCATTAGCAGTGAGGATAACTCAATGAGACTAAAAACCACTTCCAGAAAGGTATCTCAGAACGCACTATGGTGACATTAGCAACCACCCTGCATGCTAATGGAAGTAGCTTCCTTACACTCTAAGGTCATTGTAACTAAGCTATAACCATGCACAAATTCTTCTAACTACTGAGGAAGTCAATATTATCTCTATGTTATAACTGGGGAAACTGAGTCTTAGTAATCAGGATTATTTTCTCTGGTACCAAAAACCTGAGTCCAAGTTTCCAACCTTTCAGAAAGAATTTTTGCTCAAAAGAGCAGTTGGTCGTATCTAGGAAGCCAGGCAGCAAGGAAGGCTAAATCCCTGAATAGACTACAGAATGGTTGGCAGGTGCAGGTTCTCAGGGGCATATCTTCTCTTCCCTTGAACTTGACCCAGTGCCATCTACTCTCCTCACCTGTGCTTTCACCAGACAGTTTCTTACACTGTGAACAACTCTGTCAGGTCCACAAGAAAAAAAAAAGCCTGAAAGAAATTAAACAGGGCCAAAAAGAATTCAGTCTGCAAGCTCATCCTCATTTGATTAAAAGTGTAATATCCAAATCACCACTTTGGGTAATGGTCTAAAAAGCAGCACCCTGGTGAGATGTGTAGCTCTTTTCCAGCCTCTAACTAACAACATGTATTTTAGGAGATTGTATCAGTCTCTCCAAAGAACAGGACTGGACCAACAGCTTAGGCCACACATAATATTCTCTAGGCTGCCCAAATCCCACGCAACAGTGGGGCCCAGACTCTGTAACGCCTACACATGAGGAAAGAAGGATATAGCTGTTGCAACTCTTAAATCTGCATATTTTTTCAAAGAATACAATGGAAACTGATGAAAGAGTAAATGTGGCACTTTTTTTTTTTGGTACTGGGGCCAGGAATTGAACCCTGGACCTTGTATGTGGGAAGCAGGTGCTCAACCACTGAGCCACAATGGGTCCCTTGAGTTGGTTTTGTTTTTTCATTTGTTTGCTTTTTGTTGTTTTTTGTTTGTTTTTAGGGGATACCAGGACCGAACCCAGGTCCTCCCATGTGGGAAGAGGCAATCAACCACTTGAGCCACATCTGCTCCCTAAATGTGGCACCTGTAAGAGCCCGTGACTATCAAAATGATCTGTGCTAACATTTAGCCAATTTATTCTTCACCATTGAATATTTCCCCCATCCATTCCAAGACATTCATTATCAGATACAGTTTCATTTTGCAGTTTATTGCAAAACAATGCACTGAAATGACAACTCTCATCCATTCTCATGATCAGGTGAGAAGCTGTTCTCTATATATAGAGAAGCTTTCATTATAGTACATTTGTGTTTGCATTTTTTAAGGGAGTGAAGTAACTGAGAATATTCATACATTAAATCAAAGCCTAAAGTATGGCAGGAGAGGAGACTCCAAAATCCTGCCATGTATTGTATCACAACACTGACATCTGTTGGCTGCTAGTGTACTGAATCCTCCTTCTCTGATCTGGTCCCACCTTTCTCTGCTGAAAGAACAGCAGCTGAAGAACAGCTGCTTCTAAACCAAATCACTTAATGGCTCTGAACAACTTGAGGTATGTTATGTTGTTCATTCCTAATAGATCACAAATTCACATTCATGGTTTCTCATGTTAGCCTTCACTGTCTTGTATGAAACAAGATTTTATGCCATTTAATACTTTTCTAAACCAAAAGCAAACATCCCCTTATGCAATAGTCCCATTAATTCAGGCATTTTTATCATTTTACTGATAAAATTTTGAAATGTAAATTATGAGGAACATTACATGAACATGTTTACTGACACACCATGTGTCATTATACAAATGCTTCTTGTCATTCAAACTGCTGACTACTCTCTCCTACTCGATTCTCCTTGAATCCTCCTTCTTGACCCCATCCTCCACCGAGTGCTCATCTTCTCATCTCTGTGATCCTATGCTCCTCCCACTAATTATGGAGATCCACAAAGACTCTATCCAACACTCTGGAGGGACTCTTCTAACACTCAGTATCTGGGAAACTGTATGGTTTAATTTCCCAGATAAGAACTCCCAAATCAAAACCTTTGGCCCTGACCTTTCCTCCTTTCTCCTACTCCATATCTCCTGAAGTTTTATTTTTTATTTTTTATTTTTTTAAAAGATTTATTTATTTATTTATTTATCCCCACCCCTTGCTGCTTGTGTTTGCTGTGTCCATTTGCTGTGTGTCTTTTCTGTGTCTGCTTATCTCCCCCTTGCTGTGAGGTCTTGCTGCATGAGCCCATCGCGCCGCGCGGGCTGGCCTGCCCTCACAAGGAGGCCCCAGGAAGCGAACCCGGGGCCTCCCATATGGTTAATGGGAGCTCTATCGATTGAGCCACACCCGCTTCCTCTCCTGATGTTTTAAAAACTTAGACTTAAGAGGGATTACCTCCAAAGTCCATTTTTGATGCTACAATTTTATACTCTATCAACATCTATAACTTTAATGTTCTAAAAACTGAGCTGTTGTTCTCCCTTTTGAATCATCACCCCTTACTCGTTCCCCCATTTCTATCAATGGGTTATCCTCTCAGTTCCTTCACTGCAATTGGATTTGGTATGATGACTGTCTCCCCAACAAGTTTTTCCATTCCCACAGCAATTGTCCTGCTCCCTGTTCCCACTGCCTTTCACCTAGAAAAGACAACCAAGAGCTCACCCTCTTCCGTGACACCAATTGCCACCTATATACTTGTTTTCGTTTCCTTGGCTGCTCAAGCAAATACCATGCAAAGTGTTGGTTTACACAATGGGAATTTATTTGCTCATGGTTTTGAGGTTAAAAGAAAGTCCAAATCAAGGGGTCATTAAGGTGGTACTTTCTTCCTAAAGACTAGCATTCTGGGGCTGGCTGCTGGTGCTCTTCAGTCCTGGGTTCCTGTGTCATATGGTAATACACATGGGTCAGCTCATTCATCTAGGAATATGGCTTCGGTAATACACATGGCAGCCTCTCTTGGCCTCTCCCTTCTCTTCCGGGTTCCGTTGACTGTCAGCCTCTTGCTACCCATGGCTTTCTCTCTATGTCTGAATTTCATTCTGCTTACAAAGGACTCCAGTAATAGGACAAAGACCCATCCTGATTGAGGTGGGCCACACCTTAACTGACGTAACCTTATCAAAAGATCCTATTTACAATGGGTTCACACTCACAGGAATGGTTAAGTTTAAGAGCATGTTTTTCTGGGGTACATATAGCTCCAAACCACCACACACCACCTTCTGGACCCCAAAAAGACATGCTCTTTCTACATGCAAAATACATTCATTCCATCACAACATCCCCATTTCAGAAACAACACCAAGTAGAAAGTCTTATCAAAATTGGTTATAGGTGTGGTCTGTCCTGGAGCATAATCGCCCTCTGTCTGTGGACCCGTGAATTTAGAGAACAAGTTATCTGCTTGCAATATACAATTGAGAGACAGTCATAGGAAAGACATTCTTAATCCAAAAAAAGAGAAGTTGGAAGGAGAACAGGGATCATCGGTCCCAAACAATTCCAAAAACCAGCAGGGTAAAGTCCATTAGATTTCGTGGCCTGAGAGTCATCTATGAATCAATGATTTGTCCTCCGGGCCTGATGGAGCAGAAGCCCCACCCTTTCCAAACACTTGCACAGTGGCCATTCTCTCCCCAAACACTGGGGTGAAGATCTTACCCTCTCCAAACATCGGGGTGGTGACCAGGCTCTCTCTGAATTCTGGGGCACTAGTTCCATCATCTCTAAGCATGGGGTGGCAGCCCTCTTCCTGAACAACAGGACAGAAGGCCCATGCCTCCAAGCACCAAGGCAGATGATCTGCCCCTTCCAAGCACAGGGGTGGACCCACCCTTTCCACACACATGTGTCCCCACTCTCCTGGTCCGAGGAGATCTCTTCAGTCCAGAGCTTGGCTTCCATGGTTCTGTCCTTGAAGTCATTCTTCCTTTAGTTTACCTCTTCTCTATCCCCTTCAGTACAGGCTGGCAATGGTCCTACTCATACAAATCTTGCAAAAAAACTTGTCATCTTTGCATGTAGTTCACAGGGGTCCAAACCATCAGACAAAGAACTTTCCATAGATCCTTCCTACAAAATTGCATTTCCATTCCTGACTTCCACTGAAATGACCAACTGGATCCACATTCAGTTAAACCCTCACATGGTGCCCTATACTCCAGGGACTCCCAGGGGGGTCCCTGATAGAGCTATTTCTGGCCCTAGACTCACAGCACACTATCTGGATAGACTCAGAATTTCCCAAATCATCAACTTTTGGTTTCTTTGTGCCCAGGAATTCAGTTCTCAGCTTATCCCTTTGCTCTCTCATTTCACTATAAGTTGCAAGGAGAAACCAGGTTGCACCTTCCACACTTAGCTTGGAAATCTCAGCTACATATCCAAGTTCATTACTTTCAACTTTCGCCTTCCATCCAACATCAGAACTCAAATTTGCCAAGTTCTCAACCAGTTTTTTAAAAAAGGATCATCTTTCCTCTAGTTTCCAATAACACATTCATCATTTCCTTCTAAGGCGTTGCTGGAACTACTTTTAAGGTCCATGTTTATACCAACATTCTGTTCATGATGAATTATGTATTCTCTATGATGATACAAACTTTCTCTACAGCTCTCACTCATTTTTGAGCCCTCACAATTCTTTCAGCCTCTACCCATTACCAAACTCCAAAGCTTTTTTCACTTTTTTTTGGTAGCACTCCAATCCCCTGGTACCAAAGTCTGTTTTAGTTTCCTTGGCTACTCAAGCATATACCATGAAACAGGTTGGTTTAAACAATGGGAACTTATTAGCTTATGGTTTTGAGGCTAAGAAAAAGTCCAAATCAAGGGATTTCATCAAGTAATACTTTCTTACCCAAAACTGGCATTCTGGGGCTGGCTGTCTGTGCTCCTTGGTCCTGGGCTTCTCTGTCACATGGCAATGCACATGGCAGCCTCTCCTGGCCTCTCCCTTCTCTTCCAGATTCCACTGACCTTCAGCTTCTTGCTTCCCATGGCTTTCTCTGTCTGAATTTCATTCTGCTTATAAAAAGGACTCCAATAGTACGACTAAGACACATCCTGACTGAGGTAAGCCACATCTTACCTGAAGTAACCTCATCAAAAAATTCTATTTACAATGGGTTCACACCCACAGGAATAGATTAAGTTTAAGAACATGTTTTCCTGGGGTACAAACAGCTTCAAACTACCACAGTACTGATGAATCCCAAATCCCCATCTTCAGCCCAGACCTCTCCCCTCATCTTCAAATCCTTATAATCCAAACAGCTAATGGTCATCCTTACTTGGATATCCCCCAGGTATCTGAAACTCCCCATATCCAAAATCAAATTTCTATTTCTCCCTATCTCTCCCACAACCTGTCTCCTCCTCTGTTCCTTATCTCTGTAAATAGAAAGACTGGTGACTTTGTTGTCCAAGACAGAAACCGGGGAATTACCTTCAACTCCTACCCATTCCTCAAATATCATATCCAGTCGATCGCAGAAGCTTAATGCATTTGCATGTTGCCTCCAGCTCCCAGGTTACTCTTTATTTCATTCATGTCTCACCAACCCAACGAAGCAAAAACTGCTCTCTGAACACCAAGTATTTGTGCTCCCCTTCTACAGCATGGCTTATATATTTTTAAAGCCCCTACTATCTGGGGTGGGGAAGAGGGCATGTGAGTAGTTCTTGCCCATGGGGTGTAAGCTGATGTTACTTGTACTGCTTAAGTAGTTAAGAAGCAGGTGTGCCTTCCACCAGGTGCTTTTCTCATCCACCAGCTCAATGGAGTGGATTCTGAGATCTAGAGGACAGTGGACCCCAGTGATAGGAGCCTCGGTATCTGAATGAGCACTTGGAAGGCTGTCTACTAGGAATACTCATATTGGGCTGTGACACTAGTAAGAAATAAACTTTCATTGTGTCATGCCACTAAGAATTCTAAGCTTATCTGTTACAGTACCTAAAACATGCTCTCACCCTACCCTATTTCAGGCCACCATCATTTCTCCACCAGGTTATTGCAGGTCACTCTAAGCTAATTTTTCTGTGCCTTTACTCTTGGCTGTGTCCCTCACTAGGTTGTAAGCTCCATGAAGGCAGAGTCTGGGTCTGCTTTGTGCACAATGTACCTCCATACCTGGCACAGTGCCTAGCATTTCATAAAATAGCTAGCATTTACTGAATGCTTATTATATGCCAGGCACCATGTTAAGCACTTTACACTTAATGATCCCAATAACCATATGATGTAGGTACTAGTGTCATCCCCATTTAAAAGGGCAGGAAAGATTAGGTATACTGTCCAAGGCACCCAACTAGAGCCAGGATCAAACCCAGGCTCTGTGAGCCACTATAGTCCACCATACGCCTTTTACCACAAAATGGCTATTCAGTAAATTTCTGTAGAATAAGGGCACAGACACCACTGTACTGACTAGTTCTAGTCTATCCTTTTTCTGAGCTGTCCTCACTCATAACTAATACAACCTCCTTTTTAAAGTAGCATTTAGATCACCCCACTCCTCTTTACGAGATTCCCAAATACCTTTGATGTCAAACCCTAACAGCTTATGATCCCTTCTTCACAATTACTCTCCAGCTCATACTCTCCTCTCTTTTTTGATTACCTGATGCTCCTCTCCCTATCTCTTATCCCTACACACACGTGCCTTCACAGAGTGTTGACTCCACCCTCCTTCTAGTCCTCATGCTGATCATTCCCCCACATCCCACCTGCTCTCATCCCTCCATACCAAAACCCTCCCCTCTCTCAAAGCTAGCTTCATCTAGGACTGACTGCACTAACACTTAGTTATCCCATTGCCTTACGTACCTTGTCCTAGACCTCGGCTCACATTTGCAATAAATTATTTGTGTCTGGCATGTGTTCTTCCCATCTCCCTCACTGTATTAAACACACCCTGAGGGAAGAGTCTAAGTTCATTTTTTTATAGATTACAGTGAATGATCATAAATGCCACCTACTAAATACAATAATTTGCTTTGTATCATACTCTATCTAGCATCTTCTGAAGCACCTCTGGGTCCAACTTATTTTTTTCTTATACTTCAGTTTGAGGAATTTTAATGGAAATTATAAATAAATCTAAAACAAATAAGGCATTTACAAAGAAAGGTATCTTTCTATTACCTCCTTTATGTCTATGAAAGTTTTCCATAAAAAGGAACTAGATTGTTACAGCATGAAATAAGCAATTAGGTCTTAATGTATAATTATCATTAATAACAATTAACAATAATTTAATGTCTATTAAACCAGTGCTTAGAACACAGTAAATCTCTATAAACATCTCATTTCATTCTGATAGCAACTTTATAAAGTGGTTTTCTTGCTCTTTCTGAATTTTATCAACTTTGTCCTGTTTCATCCTTGAAAGAGTCCATAACTGAGGAAGGGGGCTGTACCTGAGAAGTCATCTGAAAGGCTCACTGATGAGGCTTCTAAAGACAAGTTTAGTGAGCATGCCAGAATATATCTGAAGTGGAGGCACCAGGGGTGATCCGTCTCAGAGGAGACTTCTATCTTCAGAGTGACTGCTGGGAAGTTACAGGGGAATCCTAGAGATGCAATGCCTTTTCCTAATACAACCACCATTATCACCACCTTAATCCACCCACTCCATAGAGTCTGACACCATGTCCAACATGGGCCTGCCCAACCATCCAACACTGATCTGCCTAATTGCCACAGGTCGTTTTAACCACACGGTAGCTGTGCATCCAGCATCCCTGCATTGCTGACATATCGTGAAACCAGTCCAGGACCCAAATCTCCTAAAACCATTCAATTTATCCCTCCTCAAAGAGACATAGTCTAGCTCTCAAGTAAATTTCTTAAAGCTTTCAGGCATGCCTCATCCTGCTTTTGAAAAATTATATTTCATTTATGTGTCATACATTATTACTTTGTGTTCAGGCATCACATACATTGTGCTGCACAAAAATAATTGATTACTCTTGAGTGACAGAGTAATTGGCACTACCCTGGTTATTCAGCTATTTCTATGCATCATAATCACCAGCTTCAGTACACTAGACAGAATTTAATGTTCTTGAAAATTAATATTATTAAAGGACTTGATACCAAAGAATGTAATATTCTTAAATTAAAAACTTCTTACACTCTGATAGAGTCACACATTGTTGGATATTTATCTACATTTTGTTTTAATCATTCCAAACCCCTTTATCATTTGCAGAGCCTGTAGCCCACGTCAATTCAATACAAAAGAGTTCTGGTAAGTTTACTATCTGAATTAACATTTCCAATGGTAATATTACATGTTTGATGCTTATTTGGATAGTCTAGAATCTTTTATCTACTGCCCTATATTATAGCTATGAATTCCTTGGAAGGAAAAGAAAAATACAATCATTTATGTATGACCCTAATAATTGGCTGGTGTGCTAAAACTGCATAAAGTATATTTAATAAGCAGAATAATATATAACCATGATGCCTGTGAGCTCACTAGAAGAAATCCCATCTTATCTGCCCTGTGGTCCAGCTGTGATGCAGGAGAGAGGTACTATCCTCCTGGGATAAAAGGCAAGACTGTGGAGATGAATCTGGCTCTTAACTTAATGTCATCTTACCCAGGGGATAGTACCAAGAAAGGGTATCTTTAATTACGCTTTGGGTTTTATAAAGGAACCCCTCTTTAAAACGACTTAATCATCTAGGGACTGTATAACAGAGTGACTTCGGTAGAGGAGGAAGATTGTAGTCAATAGTATAAATATAAGAATATTCTTCTTTTACAAAGTGTTAAGAATATGGTGATATACAGGAAAATTATAATTAAAATAACTTATGGACAATAGTTAACAATAATATTGTAATATTTTTGCAGCAATGGTAAAGAAGATATATCAATTCTAAGGGACAACAGTTGGGGGTTATGAGGGGGTATGGGATTTGTCCTTTTGTAGTAATGAAAACATTCTAAAATTGACTGAGATGATGACAGCACAACTCTATGATGAAAATGAGAGCCACTGAGTGTACACTCTGAAAGGACTGTACAAAGCATGGGACTGTGTAACACAGTGAATCCAGTGGTGGAAGATGGACTGTGGTTAACAGAACAAATATGAGAGCACTCTCTCCTGAACTATAACAAATATATAATACTAATACAGGGTGTTAATAATCCAGTGGGTTGGGGGGAAAATACACAAAATGTAAGATATGGGCTATAATTAGTAGTAATATTAATTAATCAATAACATTTGTAACAAATGTTTCACAACAATGTAAGTTGGTAGTGGTGGGGTGATGCATGAGAGCCCTGTATTGATGATATGCATGTTTGTTTTGTAAGTTCACAATGAATACTATAGTCTTATTCTTTATGTGTGCTCATGTATGAATAATATACTCCAATAAAATTTTTTAAATGAAAAAATTGACTTGATCAGTCTTCCAAAAGAAAACCTGGTTTTATCTTCTTTGCTGTTTGTAATTCCTGTGTTTGTCTCTTTCCCTCCTCTTTCATTCTGACTTCCTTCATATCTCTGATAGCACAGGAAGGATTAAATGTTTGCAAATTGAATACCATTTGTCCGTCTAGGTGTTCTACATTCTTCCGCAGAACCCCACTGCCTAATGCTCATACCCAGTTGCCTCCCAAACTGTGCATGAACACCTGGCCACAACTGCCATTTGGGTATGACTTTCCTGACTATTCATCTCTGTTCTGTCTTTTTGTAAGCTTATAACTTTCTTTAAAAGAATAATTGAAGTTACATTTTATTTTGAGGCCTGAAAATTGCCTTTTTTCTATGATTTACCAAGAGGCCCTTAATAGAAAATTATTTCCCACCCTCAGTATAATGACTTACCAGGTGTGAAACAGAATCATGGAGTATTTATTATTATTAGTTTTATTAAAAATAAAGTTAGAAAAGACAAGGTTAGGGTCAATCTTAAATTTGAAGCCAAAATTCTAATATTTCTTCACAATCAGATTAATAAACACAACTTAAAGCAATTGGCTATAATTGTTCTAATATGCATTAGTTTAGTATCAAAGTGATACCTACCAATTTAATTCCCATAAAGTTGCATAGAAAAAAATGCTTCTTACTTCTCACCATATTCAAAAATTAAGTGAAAATGGATCATAGGCCTAAATGTTAAGACCTAGTCTTTGTGACTTGGATTAGGCAATGGTTTTATAGATATGACACCAAAAGCATAAGTGACAAAAGAAAAAACAAATAGGACTACATCAAAATTAAAAATTTTGGAGAGGAGGGGCAAGATGGCAGCAGAGTAAGGAGCTCCAAGAGTCAGCTCGTCCCACAGGGCAGTTAGTAATCACCCAGAGCTATCTAAAGCACCTGTTTGGAGGCCCCAGGAGACCAGAAGAGCATCCTGCAACATCCTTGAAAGTATGGAAGGAGGAGACTGCCCATCTGCAGAGAAGATTCGTAAGTAGAGCCCTCCACACTGCGGAGGCCGGTGCCCATTCTACTGGCAGCACAAGCTGCCTCAGGAGCTGTTCCGTGACTGGAGTTTGGGAAGCTGCATTTCCCAAAAATGGGGGAGGAAGAGATGATTGGACACCTACTTCAGCTACTGATTAGTAAATTCAGCTGGCTAAAGTATAATCCTAAGAACAGCTAAAGTTTGAACCTGTCCAAGTTGGAAAGGGGCTGGTAGCCTCCATTTTAACTCCACCCCCTGGCATGAGGGGAAGCAGGGCTGACTGAAAATCACAGTGCTCGTAGGGACTTGCTTCTTTCCACTCAGATTGCAGCTCTAGTCTAAGCTCCAGCCCCACTTCTGGCAGGGAGGAATTTGGGAAGACCTGCATCACCCTCTCCGGGTAACTGCAGGCGCTTTCTGCCAGCACAGACTGAATAGTCAGACACCTGGGGTTCCATTCCCACACCCCACCAGGATAGCAGAGGAGCTGTGTTTCCTCAGCCTCTCTGGGCAATGGCAGGCACTTTCGGCCCACACAAACTGGTTTGTTGAGTGCCTTCAATTCGATCTCCACCTCTGCCCACCCATAGAATAGGAGGGAGCTGGTGTTTCCTCAGCCTTTTAGGGCAACTGCTGGTGCTTTTGGCCTACACAAACTCAACTGTTGGGTGCCTGTGGCTCCACCCCCACCCCCGATAGGACAAGAGAGGGACTGTGTTTCCCCAGTCTCTCCAGGCAACTGCAGGTGCTTTTAGCCCAGGCAGACTGAATAGCTGGGTTTCCTCAGCCTTCCCAGGCAACGGCAGGCAATTTCGGCCCACACGGACTGAACTGTTGGGTGCCTGTGGATCCACCCCCAACCCCAATAGGATAGGAGGGGGCTGGTATTTCCTCCGCCCCTTTAGGCAATGGCAGGTACTTTAGGCTTACAAGGACTGAACTGCTGGGTGCCCATGGATCCACCCCCACCCCCTAATGGAATTGAAGGGGGCTGGTGTTTCCTCAGCCTCTCTGGGCAACGGCAGGTACTTTCGGCCTACACAGACTGATCTGTTGGGAATCAGTGGTTCCATTCCCACCCCATAAAGGGCAGAAGGGACAGTACTCCCTCAGCCTCTCAGGGCAACTGCAGGCACATTCGGCCCATGCAGATTACATTGTTGGGCACTCCAGAGGGTAAAACTCCACCCCTGGCAGGGAGAGGGGGGCCGGTGCTACGTCATTCTACCTGGGCAACTTAGGTCATTTTGGAACTACACAGCACAGATTGCTGCCCACACCTACAGCTCCATCCGCACCCCAGGCAGGGGAAGAAGGGGCGTGAAGCTTCATCAGTCTTTCTAGGCAACTGCAGAAGGTCCTGGCCTGGACAATTTGGATTATTACACATGAATGCAGCTCTCTCCCTACCCATGGCAGAGGAGAGAGGTGGGAGAATCTTCGTTAGTACCTGGGGCAACAGGGGCAGCTTCAGCCTCCATAGCTTACAGAACCAACTACATCTTCGTCACTTACTACACAATAAGCATGGGAGAAAGGGCACGAAAGCCCTAAACTAAAGAGAGAAACTGCACCCAGAATAAATTCATTTAGTAAGCCAGATGCTAAGATACCAACAAAAAATTACAATCCACACCAAGAAACAGGAAGATATGGCCCAGTGTTAAAGGAACAAGATAAGCATCCAGATGACATAAAGGAGTTGAGACAACTAATCATAGATGTTCAAACAAATCTCCTTAATAAATTCAATGAAATGGCTAAAGAGATTAAGGATATTAAGAAGACACTGAGTGAGCACAAAGAAGAATTTGAAAGCATACATAGAAAAACAGCAGATCTTGTGGGAATGAAAGGCACAATAAATAAAATTAAAAATACACTGGAGGGGCCTCTTTCTAAGCCAAACTCAGCATATAAATGCATAACCTTCCCCCTAGCATGGGATATGACTCCTGGGGATGAGTCTCCCTGGCACCAAGGGATTACTACCAAGTGCCAACTAGCAATGCAACTGGAAAAACACTTTGACCAAAAGGGGGAAAAGGTAAAGACAAATGAGTTTATATGGCTAAGAGACTTCAAAATGAGTTGGTAGGTCATCCAGAGGTTACGCTTATGCATGTCTCACCAGGATCTCATTGACTGTCAAACTAAATACTACCTCAAATAGTGGGGCTCATGAGGGCTCTGGAGACATCCAGACACTATAGTCAAGGCAGACAGCTCAGGAGTTTGGCACCCTGTCAGTGGGCCCTACTTTGGAATTTATGCTCCCCAGTGTGACAGAGTTGGACTCTGTATTAGTCAGCCAAAGGGGTGCCGATGCAAAATACCAGAAATTGGTTGGTTTTTATAAAGGGCATTTATTTGGGGTAGAAGCTTACAGTTACCAGGCCGTAAAGCATAAGTTTCTTCCCTCACCGAAGTCCATTGCCAGGTGTTGGGGCAAGATGGCTGCTGACATCTGCGAGGGTTCAGGCTTCTTGGGTTCCTCTCTTCCTGGGGCTCCGTTTCTCTCCTGGCTCAGTTCCTCTGGTTCCTCCACAAGGTCAGCTGTAGACTATGAGGCTCTCTAGGCTTTGCCTCACTCCACAAGGCCACCTGTGAACTGTCAGGCAAATGGCTTGTCTCTTTTCCTGGAACCTTTTCTCCTTCCTCACGACCAAGCTCCTCTGTGTGCTTGCTTCCCTGGGCTCTAACATTAAAACTCCAACATCAGAACTCCAACTCAAAAAAAACCTCCAACTCTGTCCTTTGCCATGTCTTTTATCTTTGAGACCCCACCCACCAAAGGGCAGGGCTCAATGCCCTACTGACATGGCCCAATCAAAGCCCTAATCATAACTTAATCATGCCCAGATGAACAGACCAGTTTACAAGCATAATCCAATATCTATTTTTGGAATTCATAACTATATCAAACCGCCAAACTGCTACAGACTCAGTTGTGGTTGCCCTACACATGGCTCTTCTGCCCCTTCTATTTGAACCTATAGTTAGTACTAGAGTTGATAGGTGTATGTCCAAGAGACTTAAATCTTTGAGCTTTCCATGTGCCAGTTGGGCCCTGAATCTTAACAGAGTTGGAACACCTACTTTCTAGTTCATTGGACTCACTTAGGACAACTAAAAAGGAGATGATGATGGACAATGACCATTCCAAAGAACAGAGAGAATCTGCAATTGCAAGCAAGACGGTCCTATCCATCTCCCCCATGGGATCTAAGTCCCCTCTCAATTAGAGGTGGAGTGGGAGTGGGTATCACCATCCCAGAATCCTCAGGATTGGGGAATGAACAATGGACTAGAGTAGACTTACTGTTATTCTACTATAGACTTATTCTAATTCTATCAATGGAAGAACTGTTATATTGACGTGGAGGCAGTGGCCACCAGAGGTTCTGAGGGGAGGGAGAGGGAAAAATAGGTATAATATGGGGGCATTTTCAGGACTTGGGAATTGTCCTGAATGACATTGCAATGACAGATACAGGCCATTATATAACTTGTCACAACTTACAAAATTATGCAGGAAAGAGTGTAAATTACAACGTAAACTATAATCCACGCTTAATGGCAATGCTCCAAAATGTGCTCATCAATTGTAACAAATGATGTAGCAGTTTGGCGGTTTGATATAGTTATGAATTCCTAATGAAGGCTAGGGAGTGGGGCATATGGGAATCCCCTATATTTTTTATTTAACATTTGTGTAATCTAAGTATCTTTTTTAAAAATTATATATATACACTGGAGGCATATAACAGCAGATTTGAGGAGGCAGAAGAAAGGATCAGTGAGGTTGAAGACATGGCCTCCAAAAGCGAACATACAAAAGAACAGATGAAGAAATGAATGGAAAAAATTGAACAAGGTCTCAGGGAACTAAATGATAACAAGAGACGTGCAAATATCCATGTTATGGGAGACCCAGAGGGAGAAAAGAAGGGAAAGGGGGCAGAAGGAATATTTTAAGAAATAATGGTAGAAAATTCCCAATTCTATTGAAGGACATGGATATCCATGTCCAAAAAGAAGCATAACGTACTCCTATCTGAATAAATCCAAACAGACCAACTCCGAGACACATATTAATTAGAATCTCAAATGCCAAAGACAAAGAGAATTCTGAGACCAGCAAGAGAAAAGTGATGCATAACATTTAAGGGATACCCAATAAGATTAAGTGCTGATTTCACATCAGAACCATGGAGGCAAGAAGGAAGTGGTATGATATATTTAAGATACTGCAAGAGAAAAACTGCCAGCCAAGAATCTTATATCTGGCAAGACTGTCTTTCAAAAATGAGGGCAAGTCTAGA
>JAQZBX010053981.1:0-18752 GCA_029593785.1 Cabassous unicinctus | reverse complement strand
AAGTCTTTAGTTGCTGGTATATTATTGATAACTGATTCTTTCTAATAATTGCCAAGCTGTGTCTTTTTTATTGTCCAATGTAGCAATATAGTAGTAGTTGAGAGCATGGGCCTAGATTTTGACTACCGAAGATCAAATCCCAGCTCTACCACCAACACCTCTGGGACCTTGGGAAAGTTCTCTGCACCTCAGTTTTCTCATCTGTAAAATGAGGATAATTTTACAGATGCTACAGAGGATACAACTATCTGGTATAGTTGTTGTGAGAATTAAAAGACAATCTATATCAAATGCCCAGAAAGCATTTTAAAAATGTTAGTTATTAGTAGTAAGGGAAGGTGCAGAAGCAGGACTAGTATGTATAGAGGAAAAGGCATGATTTTGTCGAAGCTCAGATCTTCAACTTAATAGCAGTGACCTTGGTTGGGCATGCTACTTAAGTTTTATGAGCTTAATTTCCTTATATGTTAATGGGGGAAATAATAAATATACCAATTTCTGAGCTGTGCTATTGATGGAATGAACTCAGGACAGGTACTAGGAGGTACTACCATACCTCCTTCTTCCATAGCATATCAATTAAAAAAAAAACTGCTTATTTTATTCACGCTAATATCTTCTTTCCTCAGCACCTCCCCATCCCTGCTAATCAGTTAATACAGTAGTGGTTTGGTAAAGAAACAAAAGTAATAATCTTGTATCTTGAGCATCTTGGAGAGTGAACCCTGAACTAGTTGAAATTTTTCACTCTGCAACAAGTTGGCTTCATATTGTTTGCATTGTCTTGGTTGGTTTACTTCTTCCTAGGGACTATCCACATACACAGGTAGTGTTCTTGTGTTCAGAGAATTTCTTGCCCTAAATTAAAGAATAGGTATTTGGTAGTGGAGTGGGTAGTCAAAATCGACTAAATGGCAAATGGCCAACTGCTCCCTAGGCCTGCAGCCTTAAACTGAGTGGCTGATTCTAGAACCTGATTTTAGTTTTCTACATCATCAGTAGAAGTATGCGAAGGATGTTTATACATCCTCAGTGGATGTGGGCATTGACTCTTGATGGCATCCATGTAGCTCTCCTGACAGTGGCGACAATGAGCCCAAATATTGAGGTTGCTTTTTTGGTCCTTATTATACCCCATGAAAAAAGGTAAGGAATTTGCGTCTTTGTCTTGCCACATAATGTAGATCTCATATTTGTGAGGAATCCTTTATAGTCTTTGACTCACTGACTGGCAGCATCAGCATCACCATCACCATCACCTGGGATCCTGTTAGAAAGGCAAATTCTCAAGTTCTACTCCTAAACCCACTGATTCAGACACTCTGGGGAAAGGACCCAGTAATCTGTCTTTTGACAAATCCTCCAGGTGATTCTTGTCACCCAAAAGGGAAGGTCAAAGTTTGAGAACCTGACTCTCCAAAATCTTATCAACTCTTGGCTGACTTGTAACCAAATGCTGTTAAAGAGGCATTCTCTATTTTTAGGCATAGAAAGCTAAAGAATGTGGCTCAGTTTAAATTTGTATTCATTCTGGAAACCCTGAATCACTGATTCTTCACTTTAGATTTTATTATAATCCTGGAGCTGTCTTTCAGTGACCTTGAAGGATGCCATAGGCTTCTTAAACAACAAAACAAAATAATTATTTATTTAATTTAGTTTTTAAAAAATTTGCCATTCTGGAGCAGGATGTGGAATCACTGTAAACTAAACAATGACTATGAGAATCACTGTCCACGATATTGCCACGGACAGATGTATTTTATGATCTTGTACTAATTGTACATGTAGATATGACTTGTACGATTTTTCTTTAAACCCATATCAATTGAAATCTGTAGATTCAATTGATATGAATCTTAACATAAAAATGTTTCCTTGTATACCAGAAATGATAAATAAGCCTGAGTGGGACCAAATAAATACACAGTATTCTGGTCTTACATGGTACAAAGCCTTCTTGAATTAGCTTTTACTCCTTTGGTGGAATGTCAGGACAGCCTGCCATAGTGCATCCAAAACAAAAGCAATGCATCAACTGCTGTGCACACCTATGTTGCAAAGGTGAGTGAGTCAGGCAGACATTTAATGAAGCCTGCTGTTTCCTATAAATTAACTTAGTGCTATTAAATTTTGTTGATGGCAAACACTACTCTGATCATGAGCCCCTCCATTTATCAAGTTTGAAAGGCAAGTAAAGAACTGGAGTGACACAGACAAAAGAAAATAGAAAAATAATATCCCCCAAAGGAAGGAATCTTTTATGGCCTTGTAACATGTATTGCCTACATGTAGAGAGATGATGGTAAACTATTCACCGCCTTAGGACAGCCATTTGAGCAGTTTTTCCAATTCGGGGCCTAGAGTTACAGGCGTAAATTATGGCTTGGATATTCCTTGTCCTTGTCCTTCTTGTTGCTGAGAGAGAGTAAGAAGCAGGAAGAGGTGCCAGATGGCAGGGTGGTGAGCAATAGATGATGGTCACAGATGAAATGGCAGGTTCCCAGACAAGCAGTGATTTGGGGTTTTATGTCTTGAGGGTGCTCTCCTCTCTCTTTGGCCGTGGTATAGAGCTGCACTATCTCCTTGAGTTTTATAATAACTATTCTACGAAGCAGCTCCCTTCTTGTGTCTTGTGGTCTCCAAATTACTGGTGTATAGAATTGTTTGGTGTGCTGGATGTATCAGTCATAGTCCCGTTGTGACCACAACTCCTATGAAGTGACACTGTTCAGCCTGTGGCCCACTACTGGCTAAATTATCCAGTATTTTTAAAATGTCTTATTTTGTTGATCGAGAAAGTAATATTCATGAACTCAGGACTATGCATGCCATCCCCTCAACCATTTCTCATCTTTGAAAATATAAAATCCCCAGTCTGGCTCCCTGTAAACTTACAGTATAAGGTGAGCAATAAGGAGGAACAGAGTGTGGATACTGGCTTCCCCTTGTAGGGAAATATTGCTTCTCTGTGATCTTCTTTCTCCAGCCTTGTAACCACAGGTGTATTTCTGTATAGCTTTTCCTGAAACCTGGGAGTTTTTGTTCCATTTCCCTAACTGGTAAAGTTTCTCCATTTAGGGGAACATTTGGAAAAAAGAGGGTCCTAAGTGTTGGCAAATAGAAGATGCAGAGTAGAGATGACAGTCTTTCCTTAACTTCTTAGCAGAGATAAAGGAAGCTTAGAATTCTCCTTTAGGAGAAGGGAGAGAGCTGAGTTGTATATAAAAGGGGCAGATGAGAAGTGCTTTATAGAAAAGTTATCATGGGCATACTTAAGGTTATATAATTTATGATTTATGGTAATGGAGTCTTGGCAAGAGTGTTGACAGACCTCATTAGCTAGACCAAATGGGTTAAATAAAAGTTACCTGGACATTGAAACTTCTCTGTGTATCTGGGGCCAGAGTGGGAAGTAGGATTTAGTTGGAGGACCAGGCAGAGAACACAAAACTAAACAAAGCAAAGCAAAACAAAGTATCTTAGTATTCATATTTATTTACAATGAAACAAAGTGAAGTTATAACCATTGCTCTGAAACTGGTGAATAAAGTGCCTTAAAAGCTTCTACAGCTCAAGAAATGGTAAATAGATATTAATTAAACAGCATCCATTATTACTAATTCAAGAGGAGTGGAATGTCATTAACAGTTGTGACATTCAGTATGCTGTCTATTGCTTTATTTGGATGAAATGAATTACACAGTGATTAAGACCAGTTGATGATAATTCAATGTCCAAATGTGCATTTGCAAGAGAGAAAGAGATGGTTTTTGTAGTGGTATCCATACCTCTCCATTTCTATAGCCCTTTGTTTGCAGTTGTTAATAGCCCTCAGCCCTGGCGAATAGGGTTAGATGATTTTAAAGCAGAAAATGCCTCTGAGGATGATAATTTGGCTCAGCAAGGTCAGGTTGTTCACCAGTCCATTCGGTGTTCTACTTGTAGAGTACAAGGCTCCACTATCTCACTTATCCTCACTTGCTGCTGACCTCAAAGGAGCCTCTGCCCTCTCTTTCTAGCTTTAACTCAGGTTAGGGCCATCCAACCCTGAGTTTGACATGGGAAATTTTAAGAACCTTCAGCTCAAATTGAAAACATTATTGGCAAAGTGGTAAATATATTTTATGGGCAGAGACTGCAAGCCAATCAACAAATCTATTTCCTCTTCCTTCCTGGCACACATTTCTAGCCTCCCTTGCAGTTAGATATTATTGAGTTTTAGCTGTTGTAATATGAGTGGAAGTGACATGAGCCACTTATAGACCAGGCTTATAAAATGAAAACAAATGAGTTTCCACCCCCTGTGCCCATCTGCTAGCTGGATGTCAAGGGTGATCTTGGTATGTAAGATGGTAGTGCCTCCATTAACCTAGATCCCTGAATGACTGTATGGAACAGAGTTTCCTGTCTATGCCCCAGTGCCCCACAGATCTGGGCCCACTTAGGATTGTTGGGTGAGTTAGAAGTAATTTCTCTTGTGTTGAGACACTGAAAGTCTAGGGTTTGTTATAGCAGTTGCCCTACTTAAATAATTTAGTGAGTTCGTGGACATTGTAACTGCTTCAGTAATATCCATGCTCCTTGCTTTTAGTATTTTTTTCAGGTATTCACACCTCTCATATCCTTTTGGGGAAACCGAACCCACTCTTGGCTCTAGGGGTGAGGTTTGTTACTTAGACCTAAGCTCCTCAGAGAAATCCTATTCCTCGGCAATAGTTATTAGTTCAGGGACGGATTTGTGACAGATACTAGGGGCTCCTGGGAAAGAAGCTTGTAGGGTCCTTAAAGCTAGATTTACTCTCTCCCTACCTTGAAGAGGATGAGGTCACATAGACCTCTGGGAGCCAGTGAAGCTATCTTGGGACCAGGAAGGAGAAACAACCTGGGGATAAGGCTGACATGTAGAGGAAAGAACTTAGGGATTCCATTTTACTGTTGAACTTTTGGATCAAACCTACTATGAAACCTGCATGCAGAAACCCTGGACTTTCAAATTACATAAGCCTTTTATCATTTATCTTGAGTTGACTTTTCTGTTACTTGCACCCTAATAATATAGTGATTGAAAGAGATCTGAGGGTAGTAAGAGTGAGGTGGTTAAATGAAGAAAAAATTACACTGCTTCCAAATTAGCAGAGGAGACCTATTAGAGGTGGTGGAATTCAGAACTGGGTGGAAGGCACTGAAGTCATGAATGAGTCTCTTGGATGCTAGTATTGGTATGCATAGCTTCTTTTTCTGTCTGGTCTAGGCCCCCTGTAGGCTGAGGTTCTATCATAGTTGCCAGGATTGATCAGGTACTCAATGACTGTCATATAGAATTGCATGAAAGTAATGCTGTGCTGCTGAGGAAGCACACGTGCGCACGCGCACACACACACATGCCCTTCATTCACTTCTTGGTTTATATAATAGTGTCACAAAGAGGTCACATTTCTACAGTCCATCTACTCCAGAGTCATTGGACTTTTTAGGAAAGAGTGGATCTTTGGGATTATGTGAGATGACCTTTGCAGGGCACTGGAAACAGATAGTGCCATAGAGCAGAGGAAGGGCAGACACCACAAATTAAGCCTTCATTATTGCTGCAGTTGCCTCCAAACTGTTTTGTCACTCCTTTGCCCTCTTTAGCTCCTTTCTAATCTGTATTGACCCCTGTATCTTTCAGTGTCACTTGTAATATATATTAATTATTCAAGAATGAGTGTGTATTAGGGAATTTCTACTTTCTGTAGAAACGAGTCAAGAATAAATAACACTCTATTCACTCCTGTAGGAAGCTTGCTGCCAGTAATAACTGGGATGTGCTTTTTCCTGGGGAAGGGGGTTTCATGTTACTCTTCAAACCCTCATGGCCCCACCATGGGTCCCCTCACATCTCATGCCTACCACAATGTAGGGTCAAGAGTTGATCTGAGTAGACTCACCTTTAAGATAATCTACCAATTAAGATAACAGAGTGAGACACTTCAGGGCTCTGTCCCCCTATAGAAGCTTTGAAAAGCCAACAAGAACTAGCAGAAACATCTTTCTAAAAGCTCCAGAAAACAAAGGATTGCAGTAACAGGGCAAGTGCTAAATCAAGAAAAAGGCCACCTAAAAGTGGGAGGATCTCATGGCACCTTGGCTGGCCCCTCGCCCATCTCCTCACTGACTGAGCACAGAACCAGCCTGTGCTTCCATTGTGGATCCCTGGTCCTGGTTCCGGAGGGAGCAGAGTGGCCCTCCTGCACATGGCTGGGTACATATATGTCTAGCCCAATCTGTCTGGTGATGGCCTGATGAGGAACTTGACACCCCAGAATTTGCCTTGCATGTAGAAGGCAGCTCAAAGAGCTCTCCTACAGGGTTCTGTAGGAAAGCAGTCAAGTGGCTGCCTGGGGCAAGGAATTGATGGCTGTAGGATACACAGTGCAGTGCTGGGGACCTTGAAGAAACTGTTTCCTAGGGAAGAGGGGACATTTATAACTGTGTATGTGGGGCAATTTGTAGGGCCATGTGTACATGCCCGAGACAAGAGGCATATACAGAAAGGATCAGGGAGGCCCCTATACTTTGGCCTGGAGCTATTCTCCAAACTCACTGGATGGATAAAGTCCTGAGGGAAAGCACTCACACAGGTCAATCTGCAAAGACTGGGAGAATTGTTATCTTCTTTTTTATTGTTAGCTCCTAGCATTCAAGGAAAGCTCTGTCATAACACTAGCTGGATAAAAGCTTAAGGAACAGATGTCTCAGAGTCCTAAATTCCAGTGACAACACATTAAAATATCAAAACGTCCAGGTTTCAACAGATTACAAACCATACAAAGAAACAGGAAACAACGGCCCAGGCAAAGGAGAAGATTAAAGCATTAGAAACCATCAATGAGGAGAAATAGACCTGGGATATTCTAGACAAAGACTTTTTAAAAATGGTCCTAAATATGATCAAAGAGCTAAAGGAAAACCTGGACAAAGAATGAAGGGAAGTCATGAAAAGGATAGATGAACACAAAGAAAATATCAATAGAAAGATGGAAATTTTGAAAAGGAATCAAACAGAGGTGAAGACCACAGTAAGAGAAATTAAAAATTCCCTAGGAAAAAAAAAAAAGAAAAAAAAAATTCCCTAGAGGGGTTCGATAGCAGATTGGAGCTGGTAGAGAACGCATCAGTGAACTTGAAGATAAGGCAATTGAAATCATCCAATCTGAGGAGCAGAATGAAGAAAGAAAAGTTAACAGAGCCTGAAGAAAAGTTAACAGAGCCTGAGGAACCTGAGGGACACCATCAAGTGTACAAATATACACATTGTAGGCATCCCAGAACGGGGAAGAGAAAGGGGCAGAAAGAACATACAAAGTGATAATGGCTGAAAACTTCCCAAATGTAATGAAAGTCATAAATATACACATTTAAGATGCTCAATGAACCCTGAACAAGATAAACCCAAGTAGATCCACACCATGTCATGTTAAAATCAAACTGTTGAATGCCAAAGATAGAGAATTCTTAAAGCTGCAAGAAACATATCACATACAAGGGAGCCTCAATAAGATTAAGTGCTGATTTCTCATCAGAAATCATGGAGGCAAGAAGGCAGTGGAAAGACATATTTAAAGTGCTGAAAGTATAAAATTGCCAATCAAGAATGCTGTGTCTGGCAAAATTGTTTTCATAAATGAAGGAGGAATTAAGACATTTCCAGATAAACAAAAACTGAGGTACTTCATCACTTCTAGACTGGCTCTACAAGAAATGCTAAACAAAGTTCTGCACGTTAAAAGGAAAGGACACTAGACAATTGACTGAAGCCACATGAAGAACTAAAGATCTCTGGTAAAGATAATGACATGGGTAAATTTAAATACCAGTACTATTGTATTTTTATTTTAACTCCACTTTTTAATTCCTACAGGATCTAAAAGGCAAATGCATAATATGCAATGATAAATCAATAGTTTTGGACTTATAATGTATAATATGTAATTTGGGACAGGAACTACATATAGGTGGGGAGATGGAGGGGTATAAGATAATTTGTGTGTTCTATTGAAGCTGCTAAATTGGCATAAAAGCAAATGAGAGTGTTACAGAGTTAGGATGTTAAATTTAAGCCCCATGGTACCCACAAAGAAAATATCAGAGTATATGCAAATTCATAGGGAAAGAAAGTAGAGTACAGGATACTAGAGGTGGGGGGACAGGGGCAATGGAGGAGTTAATGCAAAATAAATGTAGGGTTTCTGTTTGGGGTGAAGGGCAAGTGATAGTAACAGATGGTGGTGAGGGTATTGCAACACTGTAAATGTGATGAATCCCACTGAATGGTATACTTGGGAGGGGTTGAGGATTGGAAGATTTATGTTGTAAATATGTTTCTAAATTTTAAGAAAAAAAAAGATAAACTAGAGGCATAATGACAATTAAATGAAATACATGATACTGGATGGGATCTAAGACTGGAGGAAGAAAGGGTCAAAAGGACATTATTGGAACATAAGAAAAAATTGGAATATAGACTATAGGCTTTATATCAATGCTAAATTTCTTGAAATTGATATCTGTGATTAAGTGATTGCATAAGTGCATATCCTTGATCGTAGGAAATTTACATGTAAGTATTATGTGTTCAAGGAGCATGATGTGTGCAACCTGCTCTTAAATATTCAGAAAATAGATCAGTAAGTAGGTAGGTAGGTAGCTAGGTAGGTAGGTAGATAGATAGATAGATAGATAGGTAGAAAGAATGATACATCAAAGGTGGGAAAATGTTAAAATATGTGAATATGGGTATTGGGGAGGGGTATGTTGGAATTCTCCATATAGGGTTTGTATTAATTTTGCAACTGTCCTGTAAGTTTGAAATCATTTCAAAATAAAAAGTTTTAAAAAGCAGACTATGCAGTAAGCCTCCCAGTTAATGCTACAATGAATGCAATCTCTTTTGTGGAATCACCATTTAGAGGTAAGCAATAATACAAAGACTTGTAATATATTGATTATCCTGTGTTGTTTACATTTTTAATAAATTTACTTTTGTAAAAGATAAACCATTTACAAAGCACATTTACTCAAGATGTAAATAAAATTGAGTAATTTGTTCTTTTATTTTTTTCTTGTTATGCTAATTAGCTATATACAAATCTATCAAAAATAATGGTAGACCTGATATAAGCTAACATTACAGCAATTAAATGGGCTAAATATTGAGTCATTTCCAAATAGTGGCAAAGTTTAGAAATATCCTTTCCATGTGGCATTAAAATTTCTTTGATTATAGAGATTTGCTTCTCACTCTTCTTCACCTGAAGCAACTTACTATCTTAGTAGTGAATTAGAAGCCAGTATGGGCAGGAGAAAAATTTAAATCCCACCCATTTCTCATCTCATTTTCTCACCTGTGTCATAGCTTCTGAGTATCTTGCATGTTTTCCTTAGTAGGTGATTTGAAGGAAATTTAGATGACTTTTGGGTAGGAGGTTGGGATCTTTGAGTGGAGTTGAAAAGGAATTGCTAATTGATAGTAGCGGAAGGTTATGATTTGTGTGCAACAACTAATAATCAATGTTATTCCTCACAGAGCAGCAGTTTGCCAGAAATGCCATTTGTTACATGGACCTATTCAATATATAGAATTTGTAATCAGATTAACAAAGCATTTTTTTCTCTGCAAGTTGGGGAAGTAATAATGCTCCATAGAACCCCTCTTTTTACAGTGATACATGTTGTGATACCATTTAACCAAGAGGGACTTTGAAATAGCAGATTCCCCAGTGCATTAAGGAATTCATTTAACAATCATTAGTTGAAAGATTGGTGGGCAGAACAATTTAAACATTTGAAAATTAATTTGAAATTAAGAACAGAATTCTAGAATGATAATATAAATCAGTAGGGTTTCAGCAGAAAAATCCACTTAGGCATCTTTTTATAATATTATTGCATTTAGGTATACTTCCACCATTAAGTTCTAGGATAGCTAGAAATGACAGCTCCAAACAGCCTAGCACCTGATGAGAAAAAAATACTGTATGTTAAGAAAATGAAGTTTATTTAAATACAGATTAGGCACTCCACTCTTCCCCTTCTCACCACACCCCCTATCCCATCTCCTTGTTTATCCAGGTACTATAATCCCATGGTGATACCAAAGTGACAGCCTGCCATCTTGAATCCTGTCACTGTCCCTAGAGCTCAGTTCAGTTTTGAGATGAAGCTCAGGTTTGAGAAATGTCACCATGGGACTTAGGATGCTGGGAAACGTTAAAGTTCACACATTCTTGCTATCTAGAATCAAGAATGGGTACTTTGGATAAAATATATCAGGCAGTATTCCAAATTGTTCAGTGGTTCTTGTCTGATTATTTCTTCAGCTAATAAGAAGTACCATCTGGATGTTGGGGACAGAAGGATGGGAACGATGTAGTAGACAATGAAATCTTTTGTGTATCACAATTTCTACAAAGGAAAATCTGGCAGGGAATAGTAAAGAAATGTTTCTATTTGAATACCTCTTGAGGAAATGTTGGAACTATATTGAAAGATTCTTGTTATTCACATTGCTGTTTTATGCTGGTAGGCTTCAGATGAGAGCAGACAATTGTACAAATGAGTTTAAAATCATAGCCTTGCTCAGAGCCAAGGGGCAGCTACCATGAAGAGAAGCCCAAGAAAGACAAATAATTGAGAGTTGCTAAGTGGTTTCTTCCTCTCCAGCCCTTCCTTGAGATGCCTTCTGAATACAAGAACTTTCAGAGCAGCCATGTACAGATGACTGAAGTACAAAGAATCTGAGGAGTACAGGAGAGGTGTCTTAGTAACTTTAAATTTATCTAAGAACAGAAAAGGACAAGGAAAAGGGATGTTTTACTTTGAAAATTGAGCTTTCTTTCTGAACACAGGAGAAACACCCGAGAAATTGAAACACAATTCAGCATGCAATCAGAAGTAGAACTTGCGTGACTGTCAGGGAGCTTATAGAAATTTCACACTTAATTGTTAATAAAACATGGGTTTTAGGTGATATAAATCACTTGGGAGGCAGTAATAATTTTAAAATATGAGGGTCATGGTGAATGCCACTTGGTGATGGGCAGCTGCTTGAACCCTTGCTTACATAGAAGTGGTGACTTCTTATAGCTATGGTTACCATGGCGTCTGTTAGGATGTAATGGGGGAGAAACAGGGATCCCTTAACTCTGGGTAGGGAGGAAGCCAGATGTTGTGTGAACTGAACAAGCCTCTCTGTTGAATTGCATTTGCAACATTTTGTTCATGGTTTGGAGCAGACATAATCTGCATTAACTGCAATATCCAGAAGAGGGTAGAGAACAGGGTTGTGGTACAATAAGTGTTCATTAGCTTTAGTTCTCATGACAGCTCCAGGTTCTTCTGTTTTTGGATCCCAGTATAGTTTGATTTCATTTACAAATAAATGAATCAAATGTTATTGGATAAACCATTGGGATAGACACATTTATCCCATTATAGATGCTAATGTGCAGGTGGTAGTAATGAACTGCCAAAGTCTGAGCCAGGGGCATTTCTGCCAGAATCTAAATACCAGACCCAGTGGGCTTCAAAGGCTCTGAGGAATACAACAATGAAAGGGAATCAGAGCATGTCAAGAGGTTAGCTTCCACTGAGTATCTTTAAGACCTAAATCAATGGTGCTGCTCACCCACTTCTGTACTGAAGTAGTTGTGGGCATAAACTCTGACACCAAGAACTGAATATGGTTTAGTAGTTAGCCCTTAGGCCTCTAAGTCTGAAAAAGCGGCTGCCTCTTGGCAGTGGTGTGCAAAAGCCAATTGTTAAATTTTCAGGAATTTTGCAAGCTGGTTATTAGGCCATAGGTGGCTTGATATTGGCTATGATGGGATCTTTTACAACATGAAAATCAGCAAATACTCCAAATTAGTCCCCTTCCCGTTTCCTCAAAGAGCCAATTGTTAAATGTTTATAAGCACACCACTGGATACGGGGCTTCTTGTACAACATCCAAAGATAAATCTAGAATTGGATCTCTTCTTGGTCATGACACTAGACCCTGGTTTTTAGCCAGTCATCTGGTTTCTTGATCCTGCTTATACCTGGGGAATGACCTACCTTCTTGCATACCTGATGGACCATGATCTTTGTCTATGCTGACTACACCTATAGCCTAGTTCTTCAGTGCTCTTAACCAGTTTTTAGTTTTTCCTTGGTGGTTTCAGTCTCACATAAGTTTTACTTTGCTCTAAACCCTAACCAGACCTCAGTTTACCTGCCTTTAGACCTGGCTAAGGTCCCTGCAGCTCCAACACCCATGGTGTCTCAGAAAACCAAACAAGAAACTTTTCAGTACTTGTACATGTATTTTTTAGATTATATTATTTATTTATTTCTCCACCCCCATCATTTGCACTCACTGTCTGCTCTCTGTGTCTGTTCATTGTGTGCTCTCTGTGTCTACTGGTCTTTTTAGGAGGCTCCGGGAACTGAACCCAGGACCTCCCATGTGGGAGGGAGGCACCTAATCACTTGAGCCACCTCCGCTCCCTGCTTGTTGTGTCTCTCATTGTGTTTCCTCATTGCGTTATCTCATTGCATCATCTTGTTGCATCAGCTCGCCACGCCAGCCTGTTGCATCAGCTCACTGTCTTGCTCATCTTCTTTAGGAGGAACTGGGAACAGAACCTGGGACCTCCCATGTGGTAGGCAGGTGCCCAACTGCTTGAGCCACATCCTCTTCCCAAACCTGCACATATTTTGATGAACATTCCTCATTGAAGCAGACACTGCTAGTGCTCTGTCCAGATCTTTTGGCAATCTCCATTTTAGTATATGCCAACAGCATCCATTGCAAGAGTTCTCTTCCTGAGGGCTTTTATTCAGGTCACAGATGTGGTGGGCTAGAGGTGCTGGCAAATTAATGCTCCAATGACTATGGGACTTGGAATTAAATACCCCAGTTTCTTCATTCCTTGGGTGAAAAATTCTGAAGCATGTTCCACAACCATCAATCAGAAGTCTCCAGTAGGACTGGGTCCCAGTTGCCTATATATATATATATTTTTTAAAGATTTATTCATTTATTTATTTATCCCCCCCTTGCTGCGTCAATTCGCCGTGTGTTTTCTCTGTGCCTGCTCATCTCCCCCTTGCTGTGAGGTCCCGCTGCATCAGCCCACCGTGCCTGCCTCACACATGGAAAACGGGGGCTCCATCGACTGAGCCACACCCGCTTCCTGCCATGAGGCCCCGCTGCATCAGCCCACCAGGCCGCACGCGCCGGCCCGCCCTCACAAGGAGGCCCCGGAAAGCGAACCCAGGGCCTCCCATATGGTAAACGGGAGCTCTACCAATTGAGCCACACCCGCTTCCCCCAGTTGCCTATAGAAGTAACCTTTTCATTAACATATCCTGTATTGTCTCCCTTCCCTTCCCTGTATCTCCCTCTCCCCCCTGCCCTCCTTTATGTGCTCCTGGGGTTACCTCCTAAATAAACCAAGTGCACACACATTCTTGTATCCAGGTCTGATTTTGGGTTAAACCCAGTCTAAAACACTCATCGACCTCATTATTATGCCAGTAGCCAATTGGAAGGCATTTATAAGTCAAACTCTGAAAAATGCTTGAGTTACAACACCTGAATAAGAAGATTCTTGATTGGCAGATCACACAAATGTTCAACATGGCATCTGCTTTATTTTGAATGCTTTGTGATAGCCCTTCATTTTGCAGTGGTGCTTGTTGTGTTTTCCCTTTGCCATGATCAAAGTAATGCAAAAGGAACACATATTTGATTTTAGCCATTTGCTTTATTCTTAAATCAGTGTAAATAAGTACAAAATGACAAAGAGGTGTATGTTTACTAAACATTGCGTTTGACTGTATGACTTTACACAGTGTGTCACAATATTTCAGCTGGCAGTAGGGTCCTTTGGCTGTTGGTGCATAATTCTGTATCTTTCAGGATACAATTTGTTTGGAAGCTGGAGCAGCCACCCTTTAGTGGAACCTCTGAATGCTTACAACCTCTGAGTGCTTGCAAAAGTTTGAGGAGCATTTGAGTCACACTGGCTGAATTCTAGGGAATTTTTTTTGAAACATCTGAAATAGTAAAAGAATAAGTGATAAGTGATGGGAGAAGCATTTCTAGAGAAAAAAATCATTGCACTTAATACAGTGCTCAAAATATTTTCATCTGTAGCAATTTTCCCTTTCTTTCATAATGGAAAGGGAATTCCCAAACCCTAAAACAATGAAAAGTATAGGTATAGTATGAATTTGTATTTTATTACATTGCTGAATTTCCAGATTTTCTTTTCACATTCATAAAAGGCATGCTAGGGTGAGGTATAAATCTCAAAATACCACAACTATAGTTAGTTTAAGTTTAAGCATTGAACTGGGTGTATATATGTATAAAAATTATTCAGTAATATTGGATCTTTCTAAAATTCACTTTTTAAACAATGGAGGGTCAATTGCCAAGTTCTGTTAACCACACTCTGTACTACTTCCAGTTTTTATTGTCATTTTTCTATAATTCCAAGTCAACAGAAGTAAAAAATGATATGGACCCCTTTGCTAAGATTAAACAACCCTACATTTCTTAATTCATATGAATGTGGATAAATAAAACGTATTTGTTGGCCTCCGATTCATGGGACTCACATTCTTATAGATTCAACATCTGTATTCCCGTTCCAGCTGTAGGGATGGTTACTTATTACACATTCTTTTAAGGGCCCTTCTCATTGGATGCCTTTGAACTTGGTGGCTTAGTACGTTGACTCAAGGGACTTTTGTTTTTATGTTCTTGTGAGTTGGTGATGCTTTCTGCAAAAATGAAGATTTCCATGTAGATGATGAAATGTCATCTCAGTGTAACACCCCAAGGGAGATAGCACTCGTCCCCCAAGAGAAAGGGACTTGGCATTTTAGTCCATGCCGTAAGTTATAAGAAATTTTAGTTTTCCCACCTCTCACTCTTCCTTTTGATTATTTTTTAATCCTAAGAAATTACTTTTCCATTTTATAAAGTAAAATCATTGCCCCCCATGGTTTTGAAAAAAGACTATCAGCACCCCCATCCTTTTATAAGTATGAAGCACAAAGGAGGTTATGTTGCAACAAGGTTTTTAAAAAAATAAAACAAAACTCATGTTTAAAATAAAACCCTGTTGCCCTGTTTATATTTGCCAGCTGAAGTATACAGCTCTCCATCCCTGTTTTGGATACTAGCAAAAACTGAATACTTCATGAGATGTAAAACTTTGCTGGGGGTATGGTAAAAGAACCTAATTTAATTTGAGATCCAAAATCATCACCTATGATCCATTTTAAAGTGAAATGCTTTACAAGGAACTCCTGTTTTTATTTTTTCTTCCCCATCAAAAATTATCCATGTATATGACCTCATTAGAGGAATATGGAAAAAATAGTATTTATTCTTCTTTCATCTTTACTGTAGATTTTAGCAGTGCCCTTTTATAGGCAGCAACTTGAATGTTGGCCTGTCTTCAAGGGCAGATTTAGACTAAGATGGAATCATTTATTATAAAATATCTCCATAAATCTGGAATGTGCACATATTATTTTGCCATTTGGATGGACACTTAACCATATTGAAAAATTGCATGTTGAAAAATTAAAATGAACTCACTCACTTTCTCTTTTCCCTTGGCCCTTACTTTCCTGACTATTTAGGGCAATGTCATTGCTTAACAGTAAACCAAAGTGGGCGCAAATCCAAGGGATTAAATTTAGTTCTGTGCATATCTTCTCACCATAAAATATTTCCAAGTTACTTAACTAACATGTAATTATGAAATGGGAACACTCCAAGGAATTGGTAGTGGAGGTCTGGTGCGATATACTTACTTTTCTAACTTGAGTTTTTCATCAGCATTACAGATTTGGCTTCTGAAAAAGGAAATCAGTTTGGATCTCTGGCCTTCCATTTGTTGGAGAGTTGTCACTGATGAAAGAGTGTCCATGCAGAAATTATACTGTGGATGCTTACATACGCATGCATGCACACACACACACAACTCTAACCAGTGTTTTTTTTTAATGTACGTGTGTTATCTGATTTTAGTTTCCATGGAAATGGGCTAAATAGGCCTTTAAATAGGAATATGAGTGTAACTTCTCCTTTGCTATTCCCAGCTTCTGGGTTCTAGCTCAGAACTATTGAGCCAAAATCTGAAATCATCCCAATCCTTTACATTGTGAGATCAATATTGTAATTTAATACCTGTAACATATAATTTTGGATTCAAAATTTCTTTGTGAATGTGATCATCACACATCCAGTTAGCCCTAAAAAGAAAACCCACCCACGAACCTCCAACAATTTATTTGATACCCGCGTGCATATATACTGCTTTGTCACACCCCTTTCAGGCTCTCCTCTCTCTCCATATAGGTGTTGACCTATAACTAAAATACCGAGCATTCTACCCCTGAGCTTAAATGCCTACAGAAGACCAGAATTCTACAGAAAAGACAGGTTGAACTTATACTTTTCTAAGGCCTCTGTTGATTTTCTTTAAATCTGGGCATGTAGGTATATACGCTGCTTCCTGCTACAATTTGATTGCCCCATTTGTGATCGTATATTAAACTAAGGCCAGGAAATGGGTTTTTCTTTTTTTTTCTTCAGAAACAGAGGTGTAACATTAAGCCAAAGAACCACATGCAAAGTTTTGTAAGTAGCTAAAAACCCAAACCTCTATCTGTAGGATATTAAGTCATGTAAATATTTCTGATTGCTCATCCAGAAATAAAACAAAACACAACAGAAGAATACATACTAATTGCTGTCAAAGAGCACTGAAATATCTGGACACAAAAAAGAAAGAAAAGGAAAAAAAATAGTCATACCAAAAATATTCCCGTGGCCCACTGCCATTTTACTCTTTGGTGTGTGTCTATCAGAGGATTGGAAACTTGAATGAAAAAGTGAAAGAAATAAGTTTAAAATCGTCTTT
The DNA here is from genome assembly GCA_029593785.1 of Cabassous unicinctus. NCBI lineage: Eukaryota > Metazoa > Chordata > Mammalia > Cingulata > Chlamyphoridae > Cabassous > Cabassous unicinctus. Next base: position 1,782 of record JAQZBX010053981.1, on the reverse strand, counting down.
ACACTTGGAATTTGATCTCGATTTTGAAAACAAGATGCTTCCTTGGAAGGTGGGATTTTGATATGAAAGGAAATTCGACTGTAGGCTCAATATATTTGATATGAACCATTTTCCAGGTTTAGTGTGCTAAGTGGCTTGGGGGCTTCTACAGCCTATAAACTTCATGTGGAATTATGCAATATTTCCCTCTGGTGAAAGCTGGCCAGATGGAGAGAAACTACAGGATTGCCAATCATCAGAGGGATGATTTTCCCTGATTTTGTTTTTGTGTAGGTGTGGGATGATGTAAATACATATTTTAGGTGTCAGAGAAGCTTAAGTGGTACAAAATATAGGATGCTTTCTTTTCCTGAAAGAGTCAGTCATTTTGTATTACATTGATTTTTCTTAAACATATTTAAAATGTCCCTTAACTTGAGGTAAAAATCATAGTTTATTAAGGCTCCAGACAAGTGTTTTAACTCTTTGTGGGAAATTGATCTGGGCAAGTTTTCGAGGAACTCCACCCAAGCAGGTGCAGCCTATCATGGATAAAAGTGGTGTGCCTCACTTTGTCAAGCTTGGGGAGCAACTGTGCTGTTTTTTCCCAGTAGGGTTTTATGCTTATCTGTCTCAAAACAGACCATGCTAAATTAGTTATGTACTCTAGAATTTGGATTTTTCCCTAGTTTAAAACTAATTTATTACTCCCAGAATTACTTACTTTCCTAATGTGAAGAAACCCAACCCAACTAAAATACTGAGAAATACAACATAAGGTTGGGGTCTCTTTTTGAGAAAAAGATTGTTAAGATTTCTGAATAGTACAATCGTGATTACTCTGATTGACAAAATGTTGTCTTTGATCTATTTCCAGGAATGCAACTTAAAAATTCATTGTGATTTAGCCAAAAACTTTACAAAATAATATGCAATTTCAGGAACTTCTTCCATCAGTGATGACAGTAACAGAGGGGCCACATTTTAATATGTAAACTAGGGTGATGATCTTTTCCAACATCACTAAATATTTGGTACAGACTCTCTTCCATTTTCTTTTTGTCTCCTTCTAAAATTGGACTGCTAAGGGAACATTGAATTGTTCATGAATAATTTTTGGCAGATGTTATCTTTGATGTTTTAAAAAAGCTAAATACATTGACTCTCGACAGTTTTTATGGCTTTGAAACACTTGCACATTTAGAGGAACGAGAGTGATTTGACTAAGGAATTACTAAAACCAGGCTGAAAATGTCCTTGTGTGGGCATAGCCCTCAGTAATTCTTCTGACAGGTTTTAAACTAGAGAGTAAATCTGCAACAAATAAGGAGTGGTTGAATTATAGGATCATAAACAATACAAATAGAACCTGAGTGTATTCTGACCAAGTTACTGAGGAGAAATTATGGGCCAATAATTCAAAAGAAGATGCGAGGTCCTTTTACTTTATTCAAAAAAAGTACAGATTCAGGATCTATATCTTTATTTTATAGAGAATCCCAAAACAACTCCATTATTCTCAGCTCATATTTTCAGTCATCCCCCACAATTTTGATTGGCTTCAGCTTCTGAATAATTACTCTTTTTTTTTAAAGATTTATTTATTTTATTCATTTTAAACCCCCCCTTACCATTTTTGCTGTTTTTGTGTCCATTCGCTGGGCAATTCTCTGTGTCTGTTTCCTGCCATCTCTTCTCATCCTCCTCCTCCAGTCTTCACCAGGATTCGATCCTGGAGACCTCCGATGTAGGAGAGAGGTGTTCTGCCACCAGTGCCATCTCGGTTCCTGGTTTTCGGAGCAT
>JAQZBX010053980.1:0-18750 GCA_029593785.1 Cabassous unicinctus | reverse complement strand
GGTGAGGAAGGAGAGAAGGCCCCAGGATAGAGAAGAGCCATTTGCCTGAGAGTTCACAGTTGGCCTTGTGGAGAGAAGCAAAGCCTAGAGAGCCTCATGGTCTACAACTGACCTTGTGGAGGAAACAGAAAAGCTAAGCCCAGAGAGAAACGCAGCCCCGGGAAGAGAGGAACCCAAGAAGCCTGAACCCTGGCAAATGTCAGCAGCTGTCTTGCTCCAACACGTGGCAATGGACTTTGGTGAGAGAAGAAATGTATGCTTTATGGCCTGGTAACTGTGGACTTCTACCCCAAATAAATACCCTTTATAAAGACCAACCAATTTCTGGTATTTTGCATCAGCATCCCATTGGCTGACTAATACAGGTGGGGTGGGATAAGACTTCCAAATGTGCATGCTCATTTGGCCACAGGTGATTACTAAACTGCCTTCTAAGGATGGAAGGCAGGAATTTGATTTGCTGAGTAGGCCATGCAAGTTCGGTGCAGAACTGGATTGCTTGGTACTATATCAGAGAGACTGATCCTCTATCCCCACTTGTATCAATTTGGATGCTTTCAACTGTAAGCTAGAGAAAGCCTCTCTCAAACTGCCTTAAGCAATAATCTAATTATCTTACATAGCTAGAAATCCAGATATAGCTTTGGTTTCAAGGTTGGTAGATTTTAGCTGTACAAAGATGGCATCAAAAAAATAGATTTTTGTCTACCTCTTCGGCCTAGCATCCATAGACTTGGTGGTTTCATAAGCATAATTCCCCTTGTAGTAATAAGATGGCTCCACTATTCATAATGCAATAAGACTATAAGCTTCCTTATTAGCTTCCATTTAAAAATATAGGAAGAAATATGTGTTCTATTTAACTTCATTTTCAGTTCTGGTCTGCTCTTTTACTTTCTTTTTCTTTTTCACTTGATACATTGCATCTTGGAAATGGTACATTTTTTTTCATTGTTCTAATTTTTTAATAGCCAGATACACTGACTTCAGTCTCTGGTATTCCTTATGTATTCTCATGTGACATTGTAATTATAGCTTTACCTTTTCTAGTGATATAAAAGTATAGCAAGTGCCTAAGATGATGGCTTGGGCCCTCACATTATGAAAGCAACACAAACTTGGGAAACTCAGGACAGACCAAAAACTATCTTAGATGTGTGAAGGCAGGTCAGGATGCCAACTTGCCCAGAGGGACAAGACCATCAAACACTCAGCGAAGAAGGATGGTAATAAGAGTTCCTTGTGGCCTATGAAATTGGAGTTACCATAATATGGTGTGGGGGAAAAATACATTTTCATATTCGTTTTCACTTTAAGACATTATTTAAGCATAACTATTCCTGCCATGAACTGAGGGTTTGGGTGCTGGGGATATGATAAACATCACAAGATCTGAAATTCTGACTGATGAACTATTTTCTCTGCTGAAGAAGGAGAAAGAAAGATTAGGTTTGTATTTGGGATGTTGAAAGCCACTTGTGGTGGTTTGAAGCTCTATATACCCCCAGAAAAAACATGTTCTTAAAAGTTAACCCTTTCCTGTGGGTGTGAACTCATTGTAAGTAGGACCTTTGGACAAGGCTACTTCAGTCAAGGTGTGGCTCACCTCAATAAGGTTATGTCTTAATCCTATTCCTGGAGTCCTTTATAAGAGAATGAAATTCAGACAGAGAGAGAGAGAGAAAGACATAGAAGCAAGAAGCTGAAATCAATAAAACCCAGAAGGGAAGGGAGAGACCAGCAGATGCTGCCATAAGCCTTGCCATGTGACAGAGGATCCAAGCATCACCAGTAGACGATCTTCAGGAAGAAAGAATTGCATGCATGATGCCTTGACTTGGACATTTTCCTGGCCTCAAACCATGAGCAAATAAATTCCCTAGTTTAACCCAACACATTTCAAGGTATTTGCTTTGGACAGCCTAGGAAATGAAAATACCAATCAACTTCACCTTCCAAATTGAACAGTACAGTAACCGTTTATTGTATCTTACACCCTGCAGTGCTAAAAATGATTTTATGAGCAAGACTTTACTCACAAGGCTTCACTCACCCATCTTGGGAAATTTCTCATAATTATATAGTTCTTATTAACAGAAAGTGTCTCTTTTTTTTCCTTTCCTGATAATTAGCCAAAATATTTTTCTTTCTAGACTTTGTCTTATTAATTATAGTTTTACTCCTTTGTGCCATGTTAAATAATTATTTTTGCTATTTGACTCTCTAAGATGGGTAGGCTCTTATTATGCTCTCCTCCTTATCTTTTTGGCAGGCTATACGTATTTTGTACCCTTTTTTCCCTCATAAAATTAATTCTTCTATTGTCTAAATCCTTTACTGCTCTTCCCTGAATCCTTCTCCTTAATATTGTTTCCAAATCTGAAGTGACTAAATGTTCAGTATTACTTAAATATGTGCTAGTCACTTTTCTAATTCTTAACTTTAACCCATTTATTCCTCTCAACAATTCCCTGATTAAGCACAGAGAGATTAAGCAATTTGCTTAAGATATATTCAGCTAGTAAGTAGCAGAACCAGGATAGGAGCCGAGACCTTTGGTTCTAGAATCTGTCTCAACTACTATACCATGTTGCCTCTTAATAACAGTTGACTTTTTAAATTAAATTTGAATTATTATTTCCTTTATTTGTAATATGAACATATTCATGGAAAATCAAAAGTAGAGTCAGGAGAGAATATATTAATGCAACTTTTACTTATGTTGTGACAATACAATTCAATATAGACTCCATCTTCTCCTACTATTTAATCCCAACACAAAATTTGAACCAAATAGCCTGTCCTTCCACCATTGTTGGTTCATGAGGTCTTAAAGATATTTTGACTCCAAGACCTGCTTTTAAAATGCAAGTATTACCAGAGAGAGTTATGTATCAATTATAATCAACTAACACTGTATATACATCTCATTACCATAAAAAGAATTTGTGGAAATATTTTTTTGGGGGGACAACACAAATTTAACACTCTATATACTTGGTTTGTCTGTGTTTTCCTCATTTTCTGTAATGAACATTTATTAGTCTATCATCAGGAAATATTTATTTTTAAACCTATTACTCTGAATTGTAGATTATATTCTGGGTATAATTCAAAACTGAACACTGTACAGTCTAAAAAATTAATTACTCACTTGTTCATTCAACAGATCTTTTAAGGGCACTTAACTTGTTGTAGGCATTGAAATAGGCAAAGTAGATTAAAGGAAATAAGTGGGAAAAAATGACAAATTGGCATCCTGCACTGACACATAGTAATGGAGATGAATCAAGAATTGAAAACACATAATATTGATAATACCACTATAGATAGGAGATTTTCCCAAATAAAGACTGCAAGTGATTCTTTTAATCTTAGATTAAACCTGATTTTGCAAATACATGTACTTGGAATAATTAGAGCAGTAAAATGTACAACCTATAGACAACTGTAATAAATTTTGTATGAAAAACTAACCAAAGAAAATATCTTAGTTAATATCATTGCTGAGAAAAATGACTAGCAGATATAAATAAATATTTGTAGAGCAAACAATAATATATACAGTATAACTCAGATTGTGCAAAATTATGTGGTCGTCCTGATTTAAAATGGATCTGAACCTATCATTCATGAGCTACCTGCCACTGGATAATTATATAATAATAATTATATAAAATTACATAAATATTATATAATAATAAAAATTATTTTACTCTCTTCCATACTCTTTCAGATAAACTCAGCCTCTAAATGCTTACATTTTCTGTAATTTCCCCAAGCACATTTTATGAAGATGGAGGAGTAGCCCACCATCATTCACTGCACCTTAGGTCTTCAGTGTTCTCTGGTGTTCATGACTGCAGCAGTAAGGGCCCTGGATCGTTGGCTGCCATCCCACCTGAAGTCAGAGCTGGTGGAACACCTTTCTCCTAAGTCTAACTGCAGGTGTCCTCTCACCTAACATCTAATGTCTGACTCTGGATGCATTTAGCTACTGGGTCTGTCCCAGCAGCATTTTCAGTGGCATTTGCATGCCTAGCTGGGAACTACTGTAACCCCTTAGAATGATTCTACAAATGCTCTCTCCCCACCCCATGCCCAGTCTCTGACCTGGATCCCATCCACACATATCAACAGGATTGGGTCTGCGAATCTTTTAACTTTTGAGCTTTTTTATTATGTTTGCTCGTTATTTATTGTCTTTTTATAAGGCACATTCAATTACTTATCCAAACTTTTTGAATAAAACACAAGTATTTTGCCCTTTCTTTATGAAGTACAGAAAGTCTAACTGCACAAAAACATTAGCTTCATTTTCTCCTCAGTCAGATTAATGTTATAATATATAAATTGAAAAAAAGAGAAGAGAAGCATATTGAGGCAGAGCTCTCTTTATAACCACTGTGGATTTGCTCTTTACCTCATCCCCAATTTCCAGAAGGACAACATGAAGCTTCATGCTGGCATGTTAACTACAGCCAGGAAGAGAATGAGCTCATCTGTGTATATAAAAATTTGTTGTTTTTCTTTGATTTATCCAACAGCATCACACTGGGTCAATTTCTTGTTTGTGCTATCTTTATTGTTTCTAGTCTTAGAACAATAAACAGCACTATGTGGTTTCAATTACAGCAACAAAACCGTGCAAATGAACTTTGGCTTTCTTTTGTATTGAAGAGGGGGATTTTATGGTTTTATAAATGGTGATGTTTAGAAATCTTGCCAAACCTGTTGTATAAACAGTGAAGAGTCACATTTGCCAGCTCTAGGCCTTTTATCATTCAAATAACCTTCCCCTGATATAGATATAACATTTTTAACCTTGTTCCATGAAGATGAATAGGAATCATCAGATTATCCATGGATTCAACAACAATTTGCATAAATAAGATATTGGAATGTTTTTGTTGGTCATGTACCCATAAACTGATACCTGGTATGTTAGTCAGGGTTCTCTAGGGAAACAGAATCAACAGGAGATATCTGTCAATAGTATGAGATTTTATGAGTCTCTCACATGACCGTGGGGATGCACAAGTCCAGGTTCTGCAGGTAGGCTGCAAACCAGGGGCTCCAATGAAAGTCCAATGAAGCTTCTTGATGAGTTTCTGGGAGAAGTTAGCTGTCCAAAGACGAGCTGGGAAATTTTCTCTGAATGTTGAAATCACTTCCCCTTTTAAGGTAGTCAACTGATTGGATAAAAGTGTCACCCATTGCTGACAGCAATCTCCCTGATTGATGCAGATGTAATCAGCCATCCACCCAGTAAACTCACTGGTGACCAAAGTCCATAAATGCTCTTGTATTACAATTAGCCCAGTGCTTGCTGGACCTAACACCTGGACACAATTACCTGGCCAAGTTAACACATTAGCCTAACCATCACACCTGGTTTGTTTGTTTGTTTTGTTTTGCTTTGTTTTTTTTTTAATGTCTTCACCAATTGCAGGAAAATAATAATTAGTTGTCACTTATTTTTAACATATTTAACACACAGTTATATGAGAAAGGATGTTAGGTTTTGCCATGTAACAAATACTCCCTACCTCAGATCTCAGAAGCTTTATAATAAAAATCTGTTTCTTGCACATGCTGTTCAGTATGGGTCACCCAAGAGGATGCATGCTCACTCAGGGAGCTATCTTCCGTAATGTTTCTATGACCACTGGGCAGAGGGAAAATAATTCTGGAGATTCATGCACAGACCATTAAATGTTCCAGTTACAACTCATTGGCCAGAATTAGTAACACAGGCCTTCTGTCTACAACAGGTTAGGAAATTCAACCTTCCAGTTGCCTTAGAGCTGTGACAAAGTAAGGCATTGATTCAATTATAGAATCTGAAGTTTCAATCTTATAGCTTAACCTGGGATAAGTCATTGTTTGTTAGTGCGCCTTCACAGTACTGACGTGTGTCTTAGCACTTCAGATTTACAAGTCAAAAGTAATTTGCAGGCAAATAGGTGAGCACAAGGCATTTTTAAGGCAGTGAAACCATTCTGTATGATACTATAATGGTAGATTCATGATATTATGCAACACAAAGAGTGAACCTGAATGTGAACTATGGACTTTAGTTAATAATAGTATGTCAATATTGGTAAATTAATTGTAATAAATATTTCACACTAACACAAGATGGAAGTAATTATGTATGGTGTGGGAGAGAAGAGTTATATGGGAACTTTATTTTCTAAGCAATTTTTTATGTAAGCCTAAAAAATTTAAGTCTCTAAAAAATTTAAGTCTCTATAAAGATAATAAACTGCAAGACCAGACAATATTGTAATACCTGCATGGGGCATTAGAAGAGTCTCAGGTATGAGGAATTTTCTAACTATAGAAAATCTTCTTTGATTCAAGTTTACTTTGGAATTTAACAGAAAACTTTGAATGGGAGTTTAAAACATTGCTTATATTGTTCCAATTATCTGTTTCAAATTTTTTGCAGAATATGTTAAGTCCCAATTATGATTGAATTTTTACAAAGAGAGGAAAATTTCAAGTAAAAGCTATTTAATATTAAGAATTAAAATTTACTGCTCATCAAACTGAAGAAATTACATCAATAAAATTTGCCTTTAGAAGCCTATTTCTTTATTCTTCATCTGACATATTATTAAGCATTTTGACTCAACAGAATTAGGAAAACCATATTTAAATGTATGTGTTAAGTGGTTTGAAAACGTGGTTCTGTGCCATGAATGCATGTTGCACTTTTAACTCTAAGCATGTAGCTCTTCGTAATTTGTGTGTATCCTTGTTCTAATCAATTAGCTTCTTTTAGCTTCAATTTTATTATATGCATAAAAGATAAGACTGACTTTCAATCTTTAACAGAGGATAATATTTGAAAGTGCATTTTAAATAGACAACCATTATAGGATATAATGTAAGCCAACTTAAAAAAATAAAGATCTCTGATATATTAAAATTGAATTTTATAAGGGGTTGGCAAGGATGGTAAACCATCAACAAAGAAAGGTTGTTAGTGTTTGTAAGATCATTTATTTTCTTCTCTACTGTAGACGTATAAATTAATTCAATAATTTACTTCAAACTTTTTTTCAGTGGGTCACTTTTAAAATCATACAACTGTATTTTAACTAATATAAATTATATAGAGGTCACCTAATACCAGGGTTAGTGCTGACCACAATCCCAAACTAAACCTCTCTAAATGATGAACACCTTTTAATTTATCTTTTACCAAAATTAAAATATTAGTTTACTCATAAGAATTCCTTTTCTGGAAAAAAAATAACAAAAATATTAAAATATGAGTAAAAGTGACCCTGTATCCCACTATCCAAACGGAATTATTAAAATTATTAACAATTTGGTTAACATCCTTCCATCTCTCTCCTCTCTCCTTTCTCTCTGTCTCTCTTCTGTCAAATTTTGATTTTTAAAATATTGATTTTGCATTTCCATCTTAACAACTGTTTTCAATTGTAAAGGGTATAGAAGGAACTCTGCTTCTCCAGCCATGTTGTTTAGTTCCATGTTAATTATTGTACCTCTTGTTCTCTTTCAGCCCCTTTACACATACTCTGCTGAAACCGGAAAGGAGAGATAGAATAAAATATAAATTCATGCAAATTTGGCTGCAATGGACAGGATGTCCAGAATAACAGTAGCATAAATAAGATGGAAGTTCTCCTCTTAACTCTCTGATATCTCATTAGGATGCTTCTCTGGTTCCAGTTCCTGCACTTCCCACATATCTGTGTACTCTATGAAGTTCTACCCTTAGTATTCTTTCCTTTAATTTCCACTTACTCACTTTGCAGTCTCAATTGCTCCCATAATTTGAGCTTCTCTGTAAGCGACCCTAAAATTAATTCTAGAATCTCAGAGTCACAGAATAATAACTTGGAAGAAATCTTATCCATAATCAATTTCAAAGCAATAATTTTACAAATGAGCAAACCAAGAAAGGAATTATCAATGTTGGGGCCATAATCAAGAAGAAAATATAGTTTTTGGATGCTAAATCTCATGTCTCCTAATTTTCGAACACACGTGTTTAACCCCTCTCTGAAAATCTCTATCTATAAATCTTCTCGGTTATGCAAAGTCATCACATTCCTTTGCATGTAGACCCAAGTCCAATCTAAACACAGAGCTCAGTGTTCCCTGAACTCTCACTACTGACCACTTTCTTACCCACCTCTTGCTAGACCCTTTTAAACATCATAAATTCCAAACAAACCAAACTGTTCCTAAATGAAAATGTTTTATTCTGCTTTCCTCTTTTAGTTCACAATAGTCCTTTCATTTGAAACATCCTCTTCTCTCACTACTCCTTCTATCTCTACCTAGTATATCCCTACCTATTACCTAAAAACTTAGCACAAGTAACAACTATATCATGGTGTCTATTCTGATGACCTCCCATTCTGTGATCCAGAGCATATTTTTTTTCTGCATTAAGTTCCAATAGTACTTTGTATCTCTCTCATAACACTTATGTTTACATTCCTCTTGCAGTTATTTGTGTATTTGTTTTATTTCACTAGGATATTATAAACTCCATGAGGCCGAGTACTCTTCATTGTATCAGACAAATCTTCTTGGTCATAGTTTATAATCAAATATATTGAAATTAGACACCAGGCAAAAATGAATTCCTTGCTTTCATCAGCTGTGTTCTACACAGTTTTTCAAATGATTCAAGGAAATATATCATATTCTATATTATTCCATTATACCAGGCTAATAAAAACAGACTCTTCAGACCCCTCTAGAGATACTCAATCTGCACCAGGATCAATTTCTCTTGTTAGTAACACAGCACTAAAATTATTTATTAGGTATAGTAATGTATTAAGGTAAAATATTTTAATATTTATTAGGTATAGTAATGTATTAAGGTAAAATATTTTAATTACCAAAAATATTAAGAAGGGAGGTACATTAGTTTCCAATTTCTACTGTGACAAATTACCACAAACTTATTGACTTAAAACAACACAAATTTATTTTATAGTTCCAAAGGTCAGAAGTCTGAAATTAGTTTCACTGGGCTAAAATCAAGGCATCACCAGGGCTGGTTCCTTCTGGAGTCTCATAGGAGCATCCATCTCATTGCCTCTTCCAACTTCTAGAGACTAACTGCATTCTTTGGCTTGTGGTCCTGATGTGGATTTAATTGTGTACTGCAATTTGGACATGTTTTTTATCTTGGTCTGCATTCTGGTGGGTGTGGACCCATTGAAAATAAAATTTGTTCAAGATGTTTCTTCAGTTAAAATGTAGTCCAACTAAATCAGGTTGGACTTTAATCTGGATTACTGGAGTCCTTTACAAGCAAAGTGAAAGTCACACAGAGAGTGGCTCCATGAGGAACAGCCAGAAGCTGAAAGTCAATGGAATCCAAAGGAGAAAGAAGACAGCACCATGTACATTGCTATGTGACAGAGAAATCAAGGAACCCCAAAGATTGTTGATCTGCTAGCAGATACTGACCCCAAGAGGAAGCAAGCCTCTGAAACTGTGAGCCAATAAATTTCTGTTGTTAAACCAGCTTGTCGTATGGTATTTGTTTTAACAGCTGGGAAACTAAAACAGGCCGCATCCTCCAACTTCAAAGCCAGTAGCACAGCATCTTCTCTCATTTCTGACTTCTGTTTACATTTTTACGTCTTTCTATCACTCTGATCCTCCTGCCACTGTCTTATGAGAACCTTTATGATTGCATTGGGCCCATTCACCTAATCCAGAATAATATTTCCAAGTCAAGATCCTAAACTTGATCGCATCTACAGAGTCCCTTCTCCTATGTAAGGTAACATAATTATAGGTTCTGGGAAATAATACATGGACCATCTTTGGGGCACCATTATTTAGCCTACTACAAGAGCTCAATTTGAACAATGTTAAAAAATAACCTCTTGAAAAAACCAAAGATTAGTCACAACCATTAGAGTCACATTTCTAGAGCTTTACCAATTCTCTAGGTGATGGCAGATCTCTAAACAAGATGGAAAGATCTAAATATGACAAAGTGGCAAGATTTGAAAATCAGGGTGGGGGAGTGGTATCTCCAGGCAAGCTGCCTCTACCAACTTCCACACCTTTCTTGTTCTCTGATTCTGCTGTCTTCTTTAACCAATAAGATAGTCAGGATGAGAAACAATGAATGTAGTGAACAAAATAAGTAGAGCTGAGCAGAGGAGAAATAGAAGGCATGGACAAGCACATAATGAGAAGTGCCTGGGAACATAGTAATCCAAGGTGGGGGAAATTCTATGACCAAGTAAGAATAGTGATAATAACAATTACCCCAATACTAGTGAAATTCATTTCAATAAAAATTTTAAAAAGAGGTTAACCTGAAGGATATTTGGAATGAAAAATGTTAAATCCTACCCAATTACTTTTTTAGGAAAAGTGAAATCTTCCTATGTACATGAAGGCCTGACCTAGTTGTCAAAGCTGCTTCCATCTTTCCCACCATCTGCCTGCCTACATTCCATGAACTACTGGAAGTGCTGGTGCCTAAAGTTCATAATCTTTGGACACAACGGTCTGTTAACTCCACCATAGTGATGGCTCTCTGCCTTCATATTCCTTTGCCTGGTTTGACCTGTAATATTCTATAGGCATGACCTTTAAGGACACTGTAAGTGAAGGCAGAGTACCAGGATAGAGAAATGATTCCTTTTTAACTCTACAAAGCTGAAGACTCATACCTGAAGCTCTGGCTTCATGGGCATGCAAACTATGCAGTTGCACAGGGCCCCACACTCAGAAGGTCCATAAACTTGGTTTAATACTCTGCTGTTGGTGTCTTGAAATTCTTAAAAATTTTATCTTTAAACTTGTGCTTTGTAAGGGAAATCTGATGAGACCATGGAGCATGCACATGAGCAGAGGAAAGATATTCAACATGTAAGTATGTTTCCATCTTTTGCCCATGAGCACAAAATTCTGGTAAAACTATGATAAGTGGGAGTTCAGCAAGGCTCAAAAAAGTATAATATAAGCAAAAAAAAGTAATGTAAGCAAAAAAGTGTAATGTAAGCAAAGGTATATACAACTGAGTAAGCAGAGATGCTGGCATTCCCAAGAGACCATGCTTTCCATTTGCATTTGAACTTGTTTCAAATGCAGAAAGAAGGCAATGTGGTCTCAGCAACATAAATGACCAAGGAATCCTATCATATCCTTTCTTACTCATGTTACTTTCCTGTATTATCCACCCACTTTATGCTGAAAATGAAGACATAGAAGGAAAGGGAAAGATAGGGCAACCCATAGTACCTTTTCCTTCCATTCTTTCTTTCCTCAACAGTAAGCTGAAAATAGAGAATATTGGTAGAATGTAAAAACAATCGAGTTAACTTTGAGCAGTGTTTCCACTGTTCTTGTAGGAAGAAAATATATGTGCATGTACAAGCTATGATATAGGAATTGTATAATTTTGGTCATTCCACATATAAGTTCAATACTTTTATATTTGCATCAAAAATTGAAATTGCACAGATAAAGATGAAAAGTAAAATTTATGCTAATTATTTAAAATTTTATTTTTTCTTAACTTAGAACAATATTAAATGACAAATGAGAAACACCAAAACAAGTCAACAGAGAAACTGTGAAAGAAAAGAAAACCTTTGTATTTAATATGTTTAACAGCATTTTTCTCCTGCTTTATTGAACAAGGGGTCTGGCATTTTCATTTTGCACTGGGCCCTACAATTATGTAGCTGGCACTGCACACCTACTAGCTGATTGGTTTGAGCACAAGATAATTGATATAGAATGAAGTTGCACTAACATCAAAACCTTGGAGAAATTCAGTCACTTTCTGCTGTCCTCTCCTGAGGACAGCTTAGTTTTAAATGTTCACTGCTTCTTGAAATAACTGCATTGTGCAAGTCTCTAAGCATCCTTTGTTCTGCTAGGACTTACAACTCTAGATAACCTGCCTCTTTCCATACATAAAAAAAAAAGTATACCCTCTATTCCTCGTGTTACTGTGTAACCTTTGGTTTAAACTTACCAAGCCACAGATTACCCTAGCTCATATTCAAATAAGAAGCAAGGGTATGCTGGACTCCAAATCCTACGCTCAAGGGCCTGAATAAATCTTTTGTGGCCTTAATTACAGGTAACACCATGTTAAATTTAACTCCAACAGATGTTCCCTATGAAAATGTGATAGCTCAATCATTTTAATGGAAATGTTAAAATTCAAACATTTCCTTGGTAGACACCATAAACTCTGTAAGCTGACCACAGTATATAAGCTTGCAGTGTTTTAATGGACCTAGTTTTTAAAGTATTGGTGGCGGGAGGGACAATATATAGATTTATTTCTAAGAACAAAGCTGTGTTGCTTCATACTTGAAATTAGTGGTTAAAATTGGGTTTTCCTAAAATTCAGCAGATCTTCAAAGTTGCCTCAAGGGCCAACAAAAAGGATTGGATCAAAGATGCCAGTTGGACAGGAGTCCAGACCCTTTTCCTACACCCACAGCAACTCCATGTAATAAACCAGATTTCCATATGAGCTTTAATTTGAAGAAACCATTCTGAAATTAAAAGGAAAATCCAGAATATAACAACAAAACCTTCCGCAATACTTCACAGAATAACCTGGTCTTTATGAGACAAAGAGATCAAAGAGATAAAGTGAACGTGAAGAATTTTCCAGATAAAAGAAGTTGCTGCTTTCAGCAATTATTTTTTATAAGATAACCGCTGGCAGACCAATTATAATAATGCATTTATACTCCTTTCTTCTTAAATGGAGACTCTTAATTTGTCTTAATAATTAGAGTCATTGGAAAGAAACATAAGATATTGATGCCCTAGAAACCACTGTAAATTGTGGGCCATCTGCCCCTATAGTAAATCACACAATATTATAATCTGTAGTATTGAATTAGGGTGTATTTTCAGCCTTTTCCTCCAGTTGATTCAGTGGAATGGCATCATGCATGTATTTATTTTATTACAAGTTTACTATATATTCAGTTACTAATTTTAAATGACATTTATTTGGCATTTAAGAGAGACATAAATAATGTGTGAAGTTCCTGAAATTCCACCCAGCCATTCTACTTAATTAGCTTGTGTCCCACCCAGGTTCTAAATGTAGTTAAGTTTGAAAAAGTCAAATCATGTAGGCATATTATTATAGAATGAATGTGAGAATAATTTTTAAAATTCCCTAACTATATAGATATATAGATATTAAATAATTACAGAGTAAATAATATTATATCTGGTGAATTTTTCAAAGTAATTCAATAGAGGAAGAGGGATGGAGAAGAATATAAATGAAAATAAATTGGCCATGAATGGAGAATTTTGAAGGTGGGTGGTGATTAAATGTGGATTCATTCTACTTTTCTACTCTTGCTTATATTTTAAATGTTCCCATAATAAAAAGTATTTGTAATTCTATTGAAGTTTACTGTCATAATAACTAGAAAAGGCAGTAAAAATAAATTGTTACACAGATAGCAGGAAAAAATTGACTCAAAATTACTAAATGTATATTTTATTATTGTTCTAATAGAAAAAGAACACATTCTGAGAAAAAGAACAATAAAGTGGAGCAACTGCTTCTTCTTGCCAAAACTTCATTTAAATTTCTTTTAGGCATCACTTTTTTTTTGTTTAAAAAAACATTGTTAGGACAATCAATTATAATAATATTTTATTAGTAAAAAGCTCTACTTTTGTCAAAAGAAAATCCAGAGCAATTTTTTTTTTCAGATTCTCCGTACAGGTGAAATTCAACTCATAACTTTCTGAAAGTATGGTAGAGTACATCTCTCTCTTTTCTCACTTCACACTATGCTATTTTTAAAGAAACATAATTTGGCATGTGAAAAATGTTTTTATATACCATAAAAGATAAAGACTTTCCCCCCACCCCAAGAGTGTTTAACTCATTAACCTGTTTTCCTTTCTGAGAATTAGTCACATGTGCTCTGCTCATATCTTTTGACTGGTTTTGCTCATTGAGAACTTCAAAGTCTTTGAAATTCTCCAAAGATGTGACTCTTATAATCATTCTGTGACCAGTGCCAGCTGTTTTTAGAACAGTCCTTAGTCATCATGGATCTTGACAAGCTCTGCAAACTAGACAGTTGGCTTTTCTAGGTAGCAGCTGCCGACTGTTATCATAACCTCTTGGTTGGAAACTCAAGGTCTTCCTTCGGTGTGGGAGCTTTTCTTGGCAGGTGAAAGATTGCTAAGTGGAGGAGGCAGTGTTAAATGGAATATGTCGGAAGCCATCTAAGAACAAGGTCACCCTGACCCTAAATGAATACCACAAAATCGCATTTGACACATTGTTCCTCAGGTCTGGATTTCAAAACAAAAGGAAAGTAAGTAGGCCACAATTACAAAGTTTTTCCCATTTTTTGGGCTGGGACCTGAAAAATAGAATAAAGGCTTTTCATTTTTTGCTAACCATTCTCCTTATACAGTTATAGATTTTCAATTTTGTCAAAAGGTGAGTGACATAGAGTAACAAAGAAGAATCCAGGCAAGTATATGTTGCATTCATGAAGGACCAGTGCAGTATCCAGTTCTACTAAAGACTGCAAACATCCTTTCCATTTAATCTACATCACAATCATGTAAGTGAATTATTAGCAGCTAACCACATTTCATGGGTGATAAAATAAGATATGCCATCTCAGGGATCTGCCAAAGGCCACAGCATGAATAAATGGGCAAATGTTTCTTGGACTGGACTCTTTCACTTGTTCAAAGACAATGAGGACCTATCCATTTTTCTGACACTCTTCCACCCTCTTCCCTTAATGTTACCAAACCCAAAAAGGAAATAGGTATATTACTTTAAACTTTTTTTCTTTAAGCATTAATTTGTCTGATTGAAGCCTCAACGTGGAAGCCTCTGACCCTTCATTGACTCCTCTGACTCCTGTGAATCCCTATTGTTGTCAGAACCTAATAACTCTTAGGAATCATTATCTACTCCCTTGAAGCAGCACACCGTAAAACTGTTGTTTTCACATTTCCCTAATTAAATCCAAACAAATATATAGTTTCTTTTGTATTTTTAATAGTAGAAATGTGTTTACATTAAAAAAATAGTTTTTGTCAAAATACAATACAACAGAGTATTCATCAGTTTCAGGATTGCTTGTCAAAAAATTGCAGAACTACATATATAATATAATATATATAGTTTTAGCCTATAAGGATGATATCTGAAAACATTTAAACCAATATTTATAGACAAATGACCAGGAAGTTCGAAAAGTCCTGGCGCCAATACTTCTAGAAAAGGATTAAGTAAAAATGGACATTTTCTTTCATTGGGAATAGTTCCCAGGTTTGCATAGTAACAGACTCCTAGGACTTTGCTGTGGGTATTTTTAGGAACAATGGATATTTTCTCCCGTGAGAAAATTGAAAGTGGTATTTCCATGATGAATAGCTTATAAGGATAATTAAAAGACTTTGTGGAAGTGTGGGTAGAAAACAAGAATTTCAGGGGTTCTTAACCAGGGGTCCATGAGTTTGAATTGGAATTCAAAAAAACATTATTCTTGTAGGGATATGTTGGTGCAGGTGTGATATATTTATTAAATAATATACAGTATAGTGTGGACTTAGTATGGGGTCTATGGTTTTCATCTGACTGGCAAGTCTATGGAACAAAAAAGGTTAAGAACCCCTGAATTAGATAGTAAGGCAAATTGAAAGAAGTTTAAAATATTATTTAGAGAGAAAAAAAAACTACTTGTCATCCGTGATTCATCTACTTTTTCTCATTTTCATGCTTTGGCTTAAAGTCAGTGACCAACAAATTTTGACTTATGAAAATTCTAACAATCTTTCATGATTCTGCTGAAATTCAGCTTCTTCTCATATTAATCTATCAGAAGACTCTTCCCTTAACATAATTCTTATACTGTATTTTTTCACTCTCGCTATCACTAGATAATAAAGAAAAGTTCATTAAAAGGGTTGACAGAATATATTTATTTAATGCATCCTGGAAAGAAAAAAAACTTCAATTTTATCATCATTCCAATAGTAAGTGCTGAAGAAAGGAGAATTTAAATTACTTGATTTACTTAAAAAAGAAAATATATAAGGCAAATAAATGTTCTATATGACTGTTTTAGTTTCCTAGGCTGCTCAAGAAAATACCATGAAATGGGTGGGGTTAAAACAATGGGAATTTATTCACTCATGGTTTGAAGCTGGGAAAAAGTCCAAATCAAGGCATCATCAAGGTGATGCGTTCTTCCTGAAGACTGTGGCATTCTGGGGCGGCTGCCAGCAATTCTTGGTTATTAGTTGTCACATGGCAAGGTATATGGCTGTGTTTCCTCATCACTCCCTTCTCTTCCAGTTCGTTGATGTTCAGCTTTCTTGCTTCCTATGGCTTTCTCTCTATCTGAATTTTATTCTGCTTATAAAGGACTCCAGTAATAGGATTAAAATCTATCTTGATTGGGATGGGCTACACCTTGACTGAAGTTACCTCATTAAAAGGTCCTACTTACAATGGGTTCACATCCCAGGAGTGGATAAGATTTAAGAACACATTTCCTGGGAGTACGTACAGCTTCAAACCACCACAGGGATGAAGTGGAAAAACATAGATTATCAATAAAGATTAGAAAACTTTCCTAAGTTTTGAAGGAATTCTAAATGTATAATAGCAAATAATTTTCTAGTGATCAAATGCACTTGCAACTGTGTTTGAGTTTTATCGTGAAATAGGGATTTTATTCTGGAGAAGTTTTACCTTTTCACATGCAGTCACTTAAGGATGCCAGCCTGGAGATTCTTGTGGGTTTAATTGTGTACCCCAAAATGATATGTTGAAGTCCTAACCCCTGCTACTTGTGAATGTGGCCTTATTTGGAAATAGGGTCTTTTCAGATGTAATTCAGTTAGGATGAGGTCATGCTGGATTAGGAAGGGCCTTAAATCCAATGAGTAGTGTCCTTATAAGGAGAGAGAGATTTGAAGACATAGGGGAGAGCATCGGGAAGAAGGCCGTGTGAAGATGAAGGAAGAGATTGGAGTTCTGTTGCCACCAACCAAGAAACACCAAGGATTGCCGGCAACAGCCAGAAGCTGAAAGAGGCAAGGAAGGGTTCTTCCCTAGAGCCGTCAGGTCTGCTGATACCTTCATTTCAGACTTGTAGGCTCCAGAACTGTGAGAGAATAAATTTCTGTTATTTTAAGCCATCAAGTTTGTGGTAATTTTTTACAAAAGCCCTAAAAAACAAATACAGATAATATCTTGAGTTTTCCTTAATATAAGACTTTCCAATTCAACTTCACAGTCTAAAAATATTTTTATTAAAATGGTGTCATTCCATTTCACTAAATTCGTACATTTAACTTTATATTCTATAGCTATAAAATGCAAAAAAAAAAAAAAATTAAGCAAGGCTGCATCAAGTTATCATCTCAAGATAGTTTTAAGAACTAGATAGAAAAATAGGTACCACTTTAGCCCTGTAAAGGTAAGATAACTCAAAGGAAAAGTAACAATGTGAGGTTCCTTCCAACTCTTTGATCCTCAGAATTGAGAATCAGCTGGGGCAGTAGACTTACAAAAATATTAATTTCCCTTCTGTTGGTGCATTTTATATGTTAAGACTTTTTTCAGGATTATAATTAATCCATGAAAATCTTATTTGCATAAGTATGCAAATAAATCACAAAAATCATTAAAGATCCACCAAAGTTTTTTTTTTTAAAAAAAGAAAGGTAATCTTGGCACACTGGAGAACTGGACTTAGTGTGTTACACCCAGATTTGTTGTGTAACCTTTAAGCCATTTATCTCCTCTTTCTCATTTTCTTGTGAAAAATGAGATAATTCCTGGCTAGCTCATAGGATTGTTATATGAATCAAATGAGACAATGAATATTCATGTACTTCATAAAATATAAAATGCTTACCAATATGAAGTCCTATTTTTGTGTGTGTGTGTGAGGCAGAAAGGAAAGTTTGAGATTGCCAGCTAATTGCCTTTAAACTCTGAGACACATGTTATAGAAACTATTTTTTTTGCAACTCAATTTTTTTAATTCTTGAATGATGGATGCTACTGATCTGAAAACCATTAAGCTAGGATATTTCTGGTCCCCAAACACAAATATGCATCTCTCAATCAATGCCATATATTAGTGCAACCCTCTAATGGTATTAATAAGAACAGAGGATCTAAAATATTATTTTGAACATTTTTAAATTTTAGCCATTTGTAATGGGTTAGCGGTTGTTAAGTAAAATTGTGTGTTTATTTTGAAAAAACTCAGAAATGGCAAAGTGATATTTTACTCAAACACTCTATACAATTTCACCTCAGTGCTAGAATCATCTGGAAAGTTATATCACCAAGTATTACAGTAAAAAAATGAAAACAGGAAATTACATGGGAATTCTCCTTAACATCCTAGACACAGTATTCATAGGCATTAAAATTAACAACTAATCTGTCAGTGGTGAAAGTATACCAGCTAATAAATATATCACAGCTGCTTTTCTGCCAACGGGCTCCAAAGCAGGGTACACATACCCAAGAAGATGTGCAAGAGGGACACAGAGGTACATGAAAAACATATTAGAAATTCTAATCTTTTTATCCAAAAGTAAGTTTTTTTAATATTTATACTTAACTGTACATGTTAATAATTTATAAATATATTTATATTGTGGGGTTCATGTTTGTTTAAATATTTATTGATAAGAAGCAGCAAAGCCACATTCTCTGAGTTT